>CAIGRO010015499.1:0-18257 GCA_903798355.1 Fraxinus baroniana
TATTAAGTGGATCATTTATATTTTCTCAAGCAAGGTGAGATTCTAATAGAATTGTACTTTTCGAAGTTTTATGTGGAAGGCCAGCAATTATTCCCACTCTTCCGAAATAACGAGTTTAGCATACTGGGCAGCCATAAACCTTGGGAGGAACACACTTGAAGAAATAATTGATTCGTGTATTAAAGGGCAGATTACAAGTGATTGCATAAGGCACTTTACATAAACTGCAGGCAAATGCTTAATTAGTATCGATTGCCCTTCAATGGGATAAGTTCTTCGGCATGCAGTAAATAAGAAACCGATGTCTATTATGCTTATTTTATGCATGCAACCTTGTTGAGCATACAAGAGGATGGTGAAATTTCTAAAGAATCAGAGGAACATAGTGAATAGTTCTATAGGTTTTTTTTTCCCCTCTACTAAATAGATATTATGTTATTATGTTCTTTTCTTCTTCACACATTAACATCTGCTAAGAAATTACCAGCCATCTAACATTTGATTGCAAATAATTGATTCCTTAGAACTTGAACTATAAATATTTTTATTTTAAGGTTATTACTTGAATTCCAAACATCCAAGTTAGCCCTTGTTTGAGCCCCATTTTAAGAGAAAAAAATGTATTTTTAAATAGTGATTTTTTAAGAATGTGTGATTAAAAATGACAAATTTTTTTTTGATATAAGGGTAATATTATTTTATTGGAGAATGTGTGGTTCAAAGTTTTTTAAAAAATGAGCATTTGATAAAACGAGGGTCAAACAAGGGCTTAATATTTCAATATATTTCAGTTGCTGACACTAGGAATATCTTTCAATTGTCTGATGTTCAATTTTGAACACAAGACGAGATCAAAAAGTCGCATTGTTTAGCCATTCAAATTCGTAACTTCAATGAGACAAATCTAGGCTGCCAATTTAAGTGCTCATAAGTGCAGCAAATCTTTGATTTCAATAAGTGCTCATGAAAACACCATGGGTTTTAAATTAAACTCTCTAAAAGTCTATAAAAATCTTAAATGAATACTTCAATATTTTTAGAGAGTTTCTGAAAGTTTACGTTGAATACCTCTAAATTTTTAAATTTCAAAAAATCTCAATTGAATACATACCTTTTAATGTAAATGTCGCGAAGAGATGGAACAAAAGAAAAGAAATTGTAGTGAAAATATTACCACTCGAAGGTCTATTTTACCCATAATCTTTATCAAAATACCAAATTCACACCCATATATACACTAACAGACAAGAAAGTCACAACCACCTTCTGCTGGTAAATAAGTTAGGAACTTCATTACTTGGCAAATAATGCATTTTTGAATAGTAGATTGATAAAGAATTTGTTGTTAAAAAATAAGGAAGAGTTTGCGTGTAATATTATTTTATTAAAGAATGTGCGGTTGAAAAGAAGAAAAAAATGCTTAGTTAAATCGTAGGGTTTAAGGGTTTTAGATATGGTTAAATCCACCAATGTTTACCCAACTTTATATGTTAATGTTATTATGGGCACTCAATTTGAATTTTCTTTTCACTATGACCACCCAATTTATACTTAGTGTCACCATGATCACCCCCATTTGATTTCATTTCACCGTGACTATTAAATTTCATATAATGTTTCACTATAACCACCTAAATTTATATTACATTTTACCATGACGTCCAACTTCTTTTTATCATTTTTATTAATTTTGAAAGGGGTTAACTTTGTATTATATATATATATATATATATATATAAAATAAAATCAAGTTGAGTGATCATGATAATTTTATGTTATGAGTGTATTTGGTGGAAATTGTAAAAGATAGAATTAAAATAGTAAAGTGACACTTTGGGGGGGTTAGGCCTCCCGTTCTTTGCTTTTTGAAATTTCAGATGATTTTCATTGATATCTACAGCTAGTTAAATACTAGATGAATTACAACATAAAAGACCCACTAATAGAACGTGCATAACTCCCTATAACCACAATTTAACACTAAACCACCTGCTATAACCAGGTTCCCAACTTCTCAGGAGAAGTAGGTAAGTGGTAGCATCTTTTTTAGGGAAATAAACATTGACCCAATAGAACAAAAAGTTATAAACACAACGGAATACAAATAACAATATTTGAAACCACACACGTCACATGCATCCTATGAAATGGCACCCAGCTGTCTTCCACTTCCTTAGTCACATGCTCTCCCACTAAGTTAGCTAAACTCCACCTATCCTATGTTGAACAGCTTGGAACACTTAGAACCTTAGCTTAAGACAAGCGTGCTCATAACACAGCTTCCCTATTCAGAGGACCTTGCCCACAAGGTCAGAGAAAGAAGATCGAAGCTGTTACGGGTCGGTGTCGACCCGACACCTCGCCCACCACGTCTCATAAGAATGATCCGCACTCTACCATGTGGCAGCCGAGGTGATTGTGCATGGGATGAACTGATTATACGTGCCGAAGCGATTGCGTAAGAACGAACTGAACATATGCTAGCGAAGGAACCCCACTCATCTGCGATGTACCGCGGATGCAAAGGCCCGTGCTCCGATTCTATGGCTCCACTCCTGCTTCACCTCGTCCCAACGAAAATCTCTTATGCAAGGATCTTCCCAAAGTCCAATCTCTGACTGATAGGACGCACGGCAGGACCCAAACGGCTGTTGTTGTCAAAAACATTCGATCTCAGCCAGCCTATGGAGGGACAAATTGACACCTATAATAGGACGAGCCCCAAGGATTTGATAACACGTGTCTCCTCATTCGATGGCTACCTTCTTCCTATCTTTGGTATAAATACACCCTACTTGTACCTGAAGGAGGGGGATTTTTTTGGGAATTCCATTCTCTTCAACAAACATAGTAAACTTGAGTAATATTTCTTTCCCTCATACAATAGCATTTTATTATTACACTTTATCAACCACATCCCGGTGAGTATCCTACCGCCAGTTAGCTATTTCTCAGTCGAACCAAACTGACTTGACTGTCGGAGTGCTCACGGCCGCTCTCAATCCCTCCAAAAAAGGCCACGGGTGACTGACGTCGTGCTACGTGTGCAGGGAAGAGTTAACTTGAAGGCCTTTTCTGTTGGCCACGTCGGAGCCATTTTTCGAGGTCAACAGAAGCTCTTCCATGTCTTCCCAAGTTGCATCTTGCTCGAAAGTTTCCATCCATTTCACCAGCACTTCGGCTCCAGCATGATTCCTTTTTTTCTTCAAACGTCACTTCAAGATAACTTCGGGTTTAGGAGCTAGTGTTCCATCGAAAGTTTTGAGGGGAAGATCAGGCAGTGGTTGAATTCGTTCTCCCAAATTCTTCTTGAGCTAAGACACATGGAATATGGGATAAATCTGGGATCCGTTTGGAAGGTCCAATTTATAGGCGACCTCCCCGATCTTCTGGGTTACCTAAAAAGGGTTGTTATAATGTGGGGACAGTTTTAGGTTCTGACAAAAGGCCACCGACATCTGGCGATGGGGTCGTAGGCGAAGGAAGACCCAATCTTTCTTTTCAATTCCTCTGAAGGTTCGATGTTGATCAGCAAATTTCTTCATGCAAGTCTGCGCGTCTTGAAGGTTCTCTTGAAGAAGCTTTAGAATGAAATCTGTACTCTTCAATACATCCTCTACTGCCTGCACTTTGGTCGACCCATGCTCAAATATCATCATTCAAGGAGGTGAGTATCCATACACTACTTCAAATGGGGATAGTTTAGTGGAAGTGTGCACAGAGGTATTGTAAGCCCAATCAGCCAAGTGAAACCATTGCATCCAGTCTTTAGGCCAATCCCCAGTGAAGCTTCGTAGGTAGCTCTCCAATCCCTTGTTCATCACTTCGATCTGGCCATCAGTCTGGGGTGGTACGCAGAACTCATCAGTAGGTCTGTGTCAGTTGCTCAAAATAGTTTCCTCCAGAACTGGCTGGTGAAAGTCAAATCACGATCACTTACAATCGACCTTAGAATCCCATTGAATACTTGCTCCATGAACACCTTAGCTATAGAGCTTGCTGTGTACTGGTGGCTCAAAGGAATGAAATGAGCATATTTGCTCAACCTGTCAACAACAACTAGTACAGGATCCTTTCCTTGAGAGTACGGTAATCCCTCAATAAAATCAATACTTATCTTAGTCTAGATTTGCTCTAGGATTGGTAGTGGTTGAAGTAATCCTGCCGGATGGACGTTTTCTGTCTTATTGTACCGATAGATTTCACATTCTTAGATGAACTGCTTGACTTCTTACCGCATTCCAGGCCAGTAGAACTCCTTCTTTAACCTTGACTAATTTTTTTGGGTCCCTATATGTCCTGCTAATGGGCTATAGTGAAATTGTTGCAAAATTTGCTGATGGAAGGCATTCAGAGTCCCCAAGTGGATTCTCCCTTTGTAGAGCAATAACCCTTGATGGAATTGGTGCTTCACTGGGTCCAATTCGCCTTGTTGGAACTGTTTGATGAGTTGTTGATTCTCTGTGTAGATTCGAGTAGGCTTCTTGGTCCAAGATTGTTGTAAGACGCTGATTGCTTGGTTGGACATGTTATTTGTTTCTTGTTCTCCACTATTTAATGGATAAGTAGTTTTAGGTTTAGCTTCTGGCCAATCCCTTCTAGACAGTGCATATACAGCTCGATTCTCTCTTTTCTTCTTATATTTCACTGTGAAATCAAAGCCTAGGAGATTGGATACCCATTTCTGTTGAGCAGAAGTGCCAATCCTTTGCTCCAGCCAGTATTTTAGTGTCTGCTGGTCAGTTCTTACCTTGAAACTATGGCCCAGTAGGTAGTGCCTCTATTTCCTTTTAGTTAGATAAGTTCAGACTCTTACCTTTTAGTCCCTGGCTGAGATAGGCTAATGACTGCCCTATCTGTATCAAGACTGCTCATATCCCTTTCCCTGAAGCATCATGCTCGATGATAAATGGTTAGGAGAATTCAGGTAGGCCCGGAACTGGTGGATTTGTCATAGCCTCATTGAGTGTGTTGAATGCTTAAGTTGCCCTATCATTCCATTTAAAAGAAACCTTCTTTAGTAGGCTAGTCAGTGGAGTGGCTATACCCCCATACCTTTCATAAACTTCCTATAGTATCCGGTTAGCCCTAGAAATCCTTTTAGGGCTTTGACGTGGCGGAGTATTGGCCAATTGAGCATGGCCTCAATTTTAGTAGGATTAACTTTCCCCCCTTTTGCTGAAATTACATGCTCTAAGTACTCTACCTCTGGCACCCAAAGTGATACTTTGAAGGCTTAGCATATCGTTGGTATTGCTGGAGCAGCCCTAAAAGAGCCTTTAAGTGTTTTAAGTGGTCTTGTAGACTCTTACTATAAATTAAGATGTCGTCAAAGAACACTAAGACACACTTTCTTAGGTAAGGTTGAAATATGTCGTTCATAAGACCTTGGAAAGTGGATGGAGCATTAGTCAACCCAAAGGGCACAACTAGGAATTCATAGTGCCCTTCATAGGTTCTAAAAGCCTTTTTGGGACATTTTCTTCATGCATTCTGATTTGGTGATAGCCAAACCTAAGATATCTAGTTTAGAAAATATAACTGACCCATGTAATTCATCCAAAAGTTCATCAACGTTGGGTATAGGATACTTATCTTTGATGGTGTTCTTGTTGAGGGCCCGGTAATCAACACAGAGTCTCCAGCTTCCATCCGCCTTACTAGCAAAACTGGTGAAGAGTAGGGGCTTTGGCATGGCAACATAACTCCTAGGGTCGGCATCTCTTTAACCAGTTTTTCTATATCTCATTCTTATATTAAGTTATCTATAAGGCCTTACACAAGTCGGTAGAGTTCCGACTGTCGAGGGAATTTTATGGTCATGGCTCCTAGTGGGAGGTAGCCCTGGAGGTTCCTGAAAAATGCCCTTGAGCTCCTCCAACAATTCTATTATTGCCTGGTGTTGCAGCTTCTTGGATTTTAGAATTTCTGCACATATGAGCTGAAGCCAAATGCCATTATGTTCAACTCTTATCTTCTTGGGTAATTACTCCACCACCTCCAAGTTGGATGCAGCAGGTACCAGCCCTTGTAAGAGAATCTCTCGAGTGTGATGAGTGAACTTCATGGTGAGTTTAATGAAATCCCATAAGATAGGACCCAGGGTACTCAACCAATTCAGCCCTAACACCATATCACAACCCCCTAGATTTAATAGATGTAAATTGGCTTGGAATTCAAACCTTTGTAGCTTGAAGGTGACTGCCACACAACCTCCAAGGCAAGGGACTTTTTCTCCATTAGCTACCATCACAGTTAGTTGTCTCCTCTCCTCTGCAGGTAGGCGAATCTTCTTGGCCAAGTGCTGATCCACAAAGCTATGGATGCTTCTCATGTCTATGAGGATCCCTACTTGCTGCTCTCCTGTCTTTCCCATTACCCTCATAGTTTGTGGGGTCGGTGCTCCTGCCAAGGCATGTAAGGAAATGCCTAGTAGCTCAGCCTCTTGAGGTTCAGTTTCTGTTTTCTCCTCCTGCACTACCTCTTCAACTCTTATTTCCTTCGGTTATCCCAATTCTACACCTTCCAGCTAAAAAAGCCTTAACCTATCATACATATGACCAGGTTGGAACTTCTCATCGCAATTATAACATAGCCTTTTCTCTCTTCTTTCCTGCATCTGTGTTGGTGTCAATCTTTTAATTGGTATGCTGGATCTTCGGTTGAGGTTGGGTGTATATGAAGGAACAGTGCTTCGATTTTCAGGTTGGTTTGGGGAAGTGATTCTAGGTGTGTTTGGAATGGATGCTAGCTTGGAATACCCTTAATGATTGGTTCCCCATGATGGATACTTATGACCCCTACTTCTCATCTTAACCTCTTCTTCCTGTAAGCTAGACAACCCAAAGGCAGTGGTCAAATCCTTAAGCTTCAACATAGTGACTATGATTCTTATCTCCTCTCTCAGCCCACTCAAAGTTATCCCATCCCCCTGCATACCCAACATCCATCAACCAATGATACCACGTGAGAGTCATTCCCTCCATATGGAAGCCAACCACGGGTATTTTTGATCTTCTGGAGTGTTATTGTAAGAGTGAAACTGTTGAGCTTTCAAGATCTAATTGTTTAGTTCAGATCCATCACACCTAGGAAAGTCTAACTTGAGTGGTCGGGTGTGAACTTCTCTTTTTCCCATTTTTCTCTACACTTTTCTCCCCATTCTTTTCTCCACTCTTCTTCCCATTATGACGTCCTGAGATCTTGGTGTTTTGGCTATGATTCTGGCTAAAGGAAGCAAAGTCACTGGCTATGTTATTTACTCGATTTATCAAGGTGTTTAATAGCTCGGTGTGTTGCCAGAGAGTTTCTGAATGTTTGTTGTTTCCAGTCTAGTGGTTGCTACAGTTTCTGAAAGTCTTGTTGTTTCCTGTCTATTGGCTAGCTGCAACGCCTTCTGTGAGCTGAGCAAATTGAGTCCCATCTGCCATGGTTGTAGGATTGGTGCTCTAATACCACTTGTTATGAGCGTGTTTGGTAGAAATCGTAAGCTTCTGCTCGGCTCGTTTGTGGGGGGTGAGCTCGGCTCGGCCCACGAGCTCGTGGCTCGGGATTTTTTTTTATATAAGATATGCCTTTCTATATAAAAAAATCGATTTTGGACGAATCCACGAGCCGAGCTCAGCTCGTCTAGCGAGCCGGCCTACTCGACTCGTGCTTCGAGCTGGCTCATCTCAATTGCCACCACTTGGTAAACTCGACGTGTCCTATGTTGAACATCACTTGAACACTTAGAACCTTAGCTTAAGACAAGCGTGCTCATAACATTTTAGGTATAAAATTGAATGGTTACGATGAAATAAAATCAAATTCAAAGGCCAAATGACACTTTGTATAAAATTGAACGGCTAACTTATACCCTTTCTAGATATTTTCATTTTCGCTTATCATTTTTGCTGCCGGAGTTTTCCTTCAAATGGACATTTCAAAATTCACAAAACCCTAGTGGGTTTGCAGCTCTTCAGGTCGTTCTTTTCATTGCTGTGCACACAATGGAAGAATTCGACGACGATGATTTCAGCGATCTCTATGCGGACGTGGAGGTGCAGGCATTCTCGGCGATCAACTTTATGCATGAATCGACACAAGTATCGTCGGGAAGTGAAGGATTATCGGACAATGTCGCTGAGAAGGAACAAATAGGTTGTGAAACTTGTGCTGCAGAGAACATTAGAAATGACGACAATGTCACTGGAACTGAAAATAGGGAGAATATTGGGGAAAGGGAGTGGGATAGTAGGAGTGAAAGTGAGGACGATTTAAATGTAGTGTTGAATGATGATGATGGGGGTGAGGAAAATTATGATAGGAATAATAACTATTATAATGAGTTTGGGGTTCGGAATGTGAGGAAAAATGAAAGAGAGCAGCAAATTGATGAGGAGGAGAAGAATGGAAATAGAAAGGATTCGAGTAGGCAGGGCCAACGACATGGAAGTGGAGAGACAGGGAAAGATCTGAATTCTCATCAACGGAGAAAGGTAGAATTGATTTGAATTGATTCTTTTCTTACCCTGTTTCAGTCGTTGAATTATTTCTTCTTAATTTAATCTGAGTTTGTACGAAAATGGAGACAAGTTGCAAGTGAGCAACTTTGACCAAATATTTGAGGGGGACCATTTAATCTATTTTGGTGGTTCCCAGGCTGAAAGTGGTCCGTTGTATATTTGGTTGCTCAATATCATTTTTGGATGAGTGAGAAATTAAGGCTGTAAGCGAGCCTATTGAAACTTGAGAGGCAGGAGCACTTTGGCCTTTTCTAGAAGCATTTATGTAGTTCTTTTTGTATTGATTGCTATTTTTGCTTCACTTTTCTGTATTGTATGCGCAAAAAGGACTCCTATAAAACTCTGTTTAAATTATTAAACATACTTGTTCCGTATATTTATCGACCCTGGTCATTTTAGATTTTGTGCAGACTGCAAACTGAATTTTTTGCTTTATTATTCCCTGGAAACCAAAGATTTCTTTAGTAAAAAGTGAAAACTACTAAAGACTGTTTCTTGCTGTCTTATATATTTCAGTACTCGAGACCTCAATCAGCTTCATTTTCAAGTAGTAGTGGTTCCAGCAGAGTTGATAGGAAGGACAATGAGTACAGTCAGTTAGTACGTAGATGCTCTACTATAGCTCAAACTGGGAATAATTTCTTACTTCCCAGGTCAAGGTAAGCAATTTCTGTCATACTTCCGCAATCTATATGTTTCCGGGCTCTTGCCTTATCTGCCTACTCTTTGAATACTTTCTTAATGTATGCAAATAGGTTTAGCTATCCTGCCTGCTTGATTTAATATACTTTCAAGGACCAGTATTTCACTTCATAATTATCCATGATCCCCTTCCTCTCGAGTTTTTTACACGGTTTTCTTATATTTTCTACATATGGTTTTTCTTAGCAGGATTATTTTAGACGTAAATACTGATTCATTAGAGAAAAAGCCTTGGACCTATCCTGGTGCAGATGTAACAGATTATTTTAATTTTGGTTTTGATGAATATAGCTGGAAACAATACCGCAATGACCTGGTAAATATATTAATGCTGCATGTATCGTTGTCTATAGAGTGTAGTAAATTCCATTGACTTCTCCAATATATCTGAGTTGTCTTGTCTGGGCGTAGGAGAATATATTGATCGTATTGAGGTTTAATTATTGTGTTAGTTCTTTTCTAATGAGATTTTGCGTAGAACTTCTGCTCTAATGCTTGAAATTCATATAAGTAATTTCATAACAGGATAAATACCAAGATCAAATAATGATGGCAAAAAGGACAGCAGTCCACAAGCTTCCAATGGATATGAAGGTAGGTTGGTCATTAATTAAGAAGACTCCAATTTTAAGTAACAAATGAAAATTTATAATATTGCTAAGTTTCCATGTCTTTTTTATTTTCAAATTAGGATTTTGAAGGTGGATCTGGACACGAGGAAATAGCCCAAGCTTCTCTGACAAAGAATGCTCAGTCCAGACCAAAACGAAGAGTTTCTCCTGCCCCCAAGATTTATGACAGAGATCAACTGTTAGAACTTGTATAGTTCATTAAGAAATTCATGCATGTGAAATAATTGATGAAAAATGTATGTATGAAGTAAATATACGTTCACATTGAAATCATAAATTTCTCATAATTATTTCAGGCCAATGGCAGATCTGTTCGAGCAGAAGACAATATGGGCAGACATCAACAGGCATGGGGTTCATTAATCTCTTATGTCTCACGAACTCTTCTTTTTATTTTTCTGCCAATGCTTATGATATAAGTTGCTATGACTGTTCTGCAGGACTTGAAAGAAGATTACTTGAATTCTTCCACGAAGACAATTGACCGAACAGTTAGTCAAATGCACGAAACATGTGAAAATGGAGGTATAGTTATGGAGGATGACACAGTTCTTCTTCGTTTTAGTAGAGCTATTGGAGATGAGAACCCCAATTTGGAAGAAAATGACGCAGGAAGTGGCAAAACTACCTATGAGAGGTCTACCCTAAACATTGTTATTAGTTTTTATCCTATGTCAATTATGTTCCTTTTTCTTTTGTTAATTAGTACTTGTTTTGGTTCTGATACATCTGACTTCTTTATGTCCGAGCTCTTCATTGTGTTGTTTATGTCTGAAAATACTAGCACTTGCTTTAGCCCAATTTGACTATGATCAGGTACTCCAGGTGTATTCCTTCATGTGATCCTGCCTCTTTGGATTTAGATAAGTATGGAAGTGTTCAGATCTCTGATTCAGAGGAGGATAACCATTATGACACATCTGTCTGTGAGTCAGATGGAATCTCTCAAGCGATGGAAACTTCTGATAGCACAAACAAAAGCTACGCTAGTAATGTGTCAGATACAACACCATCAACAGCTGACTCAGAATCGTCTGACAGTGGACAAAGTCAGCGTGTCCCCAGCTTATCTCCTAGTCATTGTGCAGGGCTCAGCAAAAACGAGCTTGAAAAGAATTGCAAGCATTCAAAAAAGGCTCTACCAAACCCAGTGTCCAAAAGAATCACTTGTGACTATCATCCGACTGAGGACCCTAAAACCCGTAACATCATAGCAAATCCCAGACACAATAGATATTTTAGAAGTAAAGGGCCTATCAGGAAGGACCTTATGACACATAGGAGATCTGATGATCCCTCTAAATTGAAGACTCATTTGAATGATGAGGATGGTTTTCATGTATCTGATGCCGAGGGGACCTATGATTTGCATCGTTCAACAGTTAGCCATGACAAGCAGAGTTGTAGACTTGATAATTTTGATTCCAATGCCAAGAAAGATAAATTCTACTGCAGGAGATCAGATAACTTTTCCACTTACTTCGATGTAGTTTTTCCTGATTATCAATTTGGTCCTGCTTACATGAAAAATCTGTATTGGAACATTCATCCAAGTTTTGGGTATGAATCAGGTTGGTATGATAGTCGAGACATGAATGATAAACAAACTTTGATCAAGGGAAAACAATCTAAGTTGGACAGTGAAGCTGTGGACCAGGATCGGCATTATGGAAGGAAACGTTCTGTTCAGGACATTGATTCCCACGGTTTTGATGAATCTAGTCATTTTATCCCAAATTTTTCAGCATACATAGAAAATGGAGGATGTACTCAATTTAATAGGAAAGGGGATGTCATGCAGGTGAAAAGAAGAATAAAAAGAGATGAGTTCATTCCTGTCTATAATTATAACAACAATTTTGTGCATGGAAAACACAAGAGGTTTATGCCTATTGGGGACAGGGACACTGATCATCTTGAATATAAATACGATCGAAATTTACCTTATAATAGACAAAAAATTAAGAGCCCTGAAAGGAGGGGCAAGTGGAGACGTGACAGCCCCCTTAATGGTTTTGACAACTCATGGTGTACTGACAGTGATGATGACTACGGGAGGTGGATCAGACGTCAGCGTCTTCCTCACAAAGAACCTCAGGCTCCTAGAGGGGGAAGGGATCAGGGTGCTGCTGGACCAAAATCTGGCGTGCCTGAAACACATGGTAGGCATATGAGATGCTCACAAACCAAGAGATTCAAAGTAAGTGGTAGGTTTGGTAGGTACAAAAACACATTGGAAACTGCTGGAGACATCCAGGTCCTTCAAGGTCAGGATCATTTTGTTAGAAGAAGACGCTACCAGCAATCTATTCATGCCTTTGACACTAATGAGAGTATAAAAAATAATCATCATTTTTTCAGAAGAAGACACTACCAGCAATCTGAAGTACTGAATTGGAATGAAGAGGAATACACTTCCAGGCAGCAGGATGACGCGATGTTCCATTCCAAGGGGCCAAAATATCCTTTTGAGAGAATTTCAAAGCATAATAATTTTGATGCTACACAGGGATCTGATTGTCTAGTAAAAATTATAGATAAAAGACAGGTCGATAGGAGAAGATATGAACTGAAAAGTCAATTTAACCAAAGTTCTAATTTTATCCATCCAGAAAATTGTTGGCAGACACATCCCAGATGCCGGGATTCAGTTGACTCTCACCTTGTTGTGGGGAGAAAGGTAAAGTTGAGAAAATCTCAAACCTCAATATCGTTCTATTGTTATAGGCCAGCATTCTGCGTATGTTGGATAAGTTTTACTCCATTATGAGAGTGACACCTTATTTTGTTTTAGTCTGCATAATTTCCTTGTATCTTTGCTTTGCCTTTTTGACCTTTAACAAGTTATTCATCCTGCAATTTTCATCTTCTCATATTGTTCCTTAGTGTCCAGGAATCTGGACTGTGAGCCGAATTGCGTTGCATGTACTTAATACTGTTCAATAACACTATTTGTATTCATGATTCTCAATCTATCTATTGCAATAAATAGTCAATCTTTAATCATCAACATATTTTAAATTAGCATCATTATGAAACTTTCTAGAGTTGCTGAACTTTCAGGTAGTAGTTGACCTTGTGATTTCTTGTGGACCCTTTTGAAAATCTACTTGGAGTCAAGGTCATATATCTTCGGTGTCTCACTATCATGTCTTTCCAAGTTTTTAATTTTATTATTGTTCCCAAATATTTTATAAACTTGGTTTAAGGTTCTATCCTTTTTCCCTTGCTTTGGATGCCACCTATTGTTGCTTTGGTTCTTGGTGATACTTCTACTTGTTCTTTAGGGCCTACTTGGGAGATTTTTTATTTTATTTTTTTTCACTGGTTTTGATTGATTTTGGGTGGCACCGTTTATGGGATTGAAAAAATCGGTGCTTGCTAGGTTTTTTGGGCATCGGTTTTGGATAGTTTAAAAACCACCAAAAACTAGTTTAATGTAATTTTGAGCGGTTCTCTCAATCCACCAAATTGGCGGGTTTTGACCGTTTCTCATATTCTCTTCTAATTTTGTCCTTTATAAAATAAATATTTCCAACCAACCTATTTTGTTCAAAACTAAATTGTAAATAAAAATATATTAGCTAAAAAATTATTTATCGTTTAAAAAATTATATTAAAAAATACGTATTAGTAAAATATTACTTGTAAGATAAGAAAAGTTACATTATAATTAAAGATTACTTATAAGTAAAATCACTTTTATATATAAAAAAAATTTTATAGAATAAAAACACGGCTAATAAGACAAATTTACTTATAAAATATTAGAAAAGTTGCTTATAAGCAAAAAGATTTACTTAAATTTATTTAAGCATAAAATTAACTTATAATTGTAAAATTTACTTATAAGTAAAAAATAATAGCATAAAATTTGAAGTAAATATTTAAATTTATTTAATTTTTAAAATTAAATATTAACTTATATGTAAAAAAATTATTTATAAGTAACATATCACAAATGAGTAAAAAAAATTCATATAAAAGAAAATTTTTCTAAGGGATATATTATATATACATAATATTATTCTTTTAAAAAACTTTAAGAATCGATGAATAATAAACTCCTAAGTATAGGTTGGACAGCTTTAAAAATCGCTATTAAAACCACTCAGAATCAATCCGCTCATAGCTCAAAACTGATACTTTAAAAAATGCTCATAACCGGTACGGCGAAACTCCCAAGCAGGCCCTTAAAGATTCCGTCGTCCACAACGGTATGTATAAATTCCACAACTACAATGCAATTTAAGGTGTATTAGGTGTCTGATGTTCTCTTTGAATTTAGTTCAAGATGACACACTATAGTGTCTGTGTTTGCTGTTTGCATGTTCTTGATTGCATACTTTCTGCGTCATTTTTGCCTCATTCTTGAACAGTTGCTTGTTCACTTTAACTGCTTTTTGGTTCATTTGTAGTTCCCTACAAATGCATGCAATGGAAGCTCTTCATGTTGCCTAATGTATATTGGTTTTCCTGACAAAGCGGCTGTCTGTCCTTCGTTAAGAGTATCTAGTATTTGATTTGACGACTAACTTGTGAAAGCGTATGCTGCAGTTATCAAGAAGAAGCTCTGGAGCTGGGCGCACAATGTACTATGATAGGCACGATTACATGGACTGTTATAGTGATCCTGAGCAGGAAACTCCCACTGACTTGAATGTTTCTGGTTCAGAGAAGGCAGCCTTAGCCAAGACGGAAAAAACAGACACTAACCTGGGTGACAAAAGGTGGAAAAAGTTCCCAGTTACTCAGCGGAACGAAAATCTGGATATTGAGGAAGGTCAGATAATTAGTGATCAAATTAATGAGAAATCCGTGGAAAGGGAAATCGCAACAGAACATATGACACAGGTCCATTGTACGGAGCACACTGGAACTGCTTCAAATGGTAATACTGTTGTTGGAGAAATCAATGATCTTAGAATTCAAGAGACTATAGCAAAGATGGAAAAACGAAGAGAGCGGTTTAAGGATCCCATCACCTTTAAAAAGGATGCGGAGAAGACTTCCAAGCATTTGGTAGAGTTGGAGTTTGAAACTGCTTCAAATGGTAATAGAGCTGTTGGGGGAATCGATGATCTAAGAATTCAAGAGATTATAGCAAAGATGCAAAAACGGCAACAGCGGTTTAATGGTCCCATCACCTTTAACAAGGATGCAGAGAAGATTTCCAAGCATTTGGTAGTGTTGGATGTTGAAACTACCGAAACTTGGCTAAAAAAACCGACACGAAAGAGGACGTGGGTTGGGAATTAGGTAGCTATTACTGGTACATCTCGAACCTTGTTAACTAAGAAATGAAGCTGAGATTCAGGTTCACATGGTAACCGGTTGTACATGATCAAGTTTGTATTCAAAAAAGAAAGGAAAAAATTACAGGATTCTCTAGTGATCTCTTCTGATGTTTATAAAACCTGAAGTTGTGTGTTCATCGGGCTTATGCATTTTCAGATTTTGGTATAATCTCTTCCTTTATTAGGAGTGTTAATTGGCTGAAAACAGTCCGCTCGGCTCTCCCACATTTAGGTTCGATTCTACCCACTGCATGAGTTGACCCATGCTCGCTTTGAAACGAGCTGAGCACGAGTCCTCATCGCAGAAAAATCGGGTTCTCTTGACCTACCAACTGGCGAGTTGGTGGGGGCGAGCCGCTGGCCCAAATCACTTTTGAAATTTTTATTATCAAATTCAAATGAGATCTTTTGTCGTTTGGGTAAGAATGTCGCGAATTTCTGAACGGTGAAATTGAAAAAAAAAATTCATGAAGTGTTTGATAAAAGAAATTTGAGGCAGTAAAAACTTTCCTCTTTTATCCAGTCTTTGAGATTATATTATTCATAGACAAGGTTAAAATTGTACACGAATTCATATTTCATATATAATTTTTGTAAAAATTACATAAAGGGAGATGATGTGCATGGGCTCCCCAAACATGGAGTTGGTATAAATTCAGGTGTACAAGTATCATTTTCTTTAAATAAATGCAATAATTTTATACAAATGAAGTACCTTTTTAGTCTGTAATTGCAATACATAACCACTTGTAGAAGGATTGGAAGGTCACCTTCTTCAACGCAATGCTGTACACGGACATGTACAGTACTTAATATTGTCACTTTCCACGTGTTAAATCTCGATTCAAAAATGTGATTTTCCATTTAAGACCTGCTGTTTTGGAGTGCTGAAAAGTTAGTGGGTGGTGTAAATAAATCATGGGCAATATTGGACAATAACGAAGTGGAACCATTGTGCATTCCACGATAGAGTAAATTAAAGTCAGTCCTGATCAATGTTTCCTCTCATACAGGTGCAACAAGCATATTGCTGACTTCAGTTTTTGCACGGTGATGTGACTAATAGATAGTCAAGTCGGACTGAGCCACGAGTCGAAACTAGAAGCGCCTCGAGCAAAATAGGGCCGAGCTTTTTTGGGCTCGAGCCGAGTCGAGCAAAAGCTCGGCCAAAAAATGAGGCTTAGCCAGAGTCTTAGAGGGTCGAGCCAACTCAGTTTTTTTTTTTTTTTGGCTACCTAGCTGCCTGCTTTTCAAATTTTATTATTTATTATTTTTTTCACAATGGGCAGGCTCGTGCAGGCTGGGTCAAGCTCGTGCCGATGTCCCAAAATGGGGCTCAACCCTAGCCTACACCAAGCGTGAGCCCGAGCCGGATTCGGCTTGTGTTTTTTTCGGGTCGAGCCCGAGCCGACGATTTTTTTTTGCCATACTTAAGCTCCACCCACATCCATGTAGACAAGCTCGTGCGTACTTGGATACACCATTAGAGGTGCCTGGCCTTCTCCGAAGGTGGGGTAGGTGGTCATGTACACTCCGTCAATCAAGTCAGTTGTTGGTATGGGTATGTTTAGGTGTTAGATAATTGAAAGACGTGAGTCACGTTAGTGTACGGGCACGGGGGTTCACAAGATAACATGAATAATATGGTGTGTTTGTTTGTGACAAAATTATGATTAAAATAATCCACTTATACAATTATGAGTAAATTAACTATATTAAATGTAAATTATATTAAATGCAAATTGATGTTTTTAATAAATTATAAACGCATTAGAATCCCAAATTCCCATGCAATAATCATTTTTCACCTTAATTATGCACTTTGACAACACGGTTGAATTTTGACAAATCAGTGTTCCTAGTTTATTTAATAATCTATCTCGAGTAATGTTAAACCTACTCTTATATAAGACCTGACTATATTTCTATAACGAATGCGAACATACAAGATTGCGTGAATTTTTATACACACTTAAAGATTTACATAGAGTATAGCGATATATTTCTATCTAGTATCGGACCATATGCCGATTTGCACTATATCGAATATATTTTTCTTCTTTTGAATGCATAAAATAAGCCACCAAATTCATACAATTACCGTGTACAACAATCATAGAAAAAAGATAATCATGTAAAACATTCAAATCCAAAAACATGTTTTCAATGTCAAATATGTAAAACTAAAGATTAAAAATTCATATTACGGAGTTCGTCATTCTCCTAGCACAAATAAATATAGTCTAACATATTATGAAAAAAAAAACAAAAGAAATATTGAAAAATCGATATCACCCAAATAAATCTTGAATTGAATCTTCGAGCTTTGGAATCGATTTTCGTATTTCTTGCATCCTTCTAAGCTCCAAAATCTTTTAGAATGTGTCTCCCCTTCATTATGGACAACCCTAGATCTTAAAAAACGTTCA
Source organism: Fraxinus baroniana (assembly GCA_903798355.1). Lineage (NCBI taxonomy): Eukaryota > Viridiplantae > Streptophyta > Magnoliopsida > Lamiales > Oleaceae > Fraxinus > Fraxinus baroniana. Next base: position 17,568 of record CAIGRO010015499.1, read on the forward strand.
CAACATTGTTTCCATAAGAGTTTTATTCAAATTAAAAAAAAAAATCAGATTTTTTTCCTCCGAAAATGTACTATGCTATAATATAGTTCAATGAATTTCAATCCTGGAATTCCCTGAATCATGCCATGCAATGCATGGAGAGAACAACTACACTATTTCAAGTGAAATTTCATTCTTTGTGTTTTGGTCCCCGAACTCCGTTTTCTCGTTTCTTGACCTTTTTTTCACTTCTTCTTCCAATACTTCATGTCTTCGCTAAATTGGTCTTCAACTCTTTTCACGACTTTGTTTCTTCTTCCGAGTCATTTTTCGAATATTTTGTGCCCTAAATAAAGGTATAAAACGCCAATCATGACCTGGAGCCTCATCATAAGAGGCATAACACTTGATTTGAATAGTTTGATTAGGAGTATGAATCAGATAATTCTATTATTTCGATAACGTACAAATATCATTTTTCTAAGCATGTAGCTTGAAAGGTGAAATGTGTCAAGTGGCAAATAAATGGGGAAGAAAAGGGACTAGATCACACAGGAAGAAAACTAGGAAGAGGCAGCCAACTAAAATAACTGATTCTGGGATAGCGTTTTGGAGACTAAGCTCATGTTTGTTATCCATTTTCTCAAACATTGTTTACTACAGTAAACAATCTCCACCACATATTTACTCAATAAAATATTTCACACACAA
>CAIGRO010015505.1:0-16933 GCA_903798355.1 Fraxinus baroniana
TGGTTTGGTGTAATTTCCACTTTAATGGAATTGGAAGTATGTGGTACAAAACCAATAGTCAAATGGGCTATCCATCATACCTCATCACTCTATTGGACTTAGGCCGGACTACCCAAATCAACCCAAACTAGACTACCCGGACCGTCAAATAGCCCACCCATATTTTATCAAAATTGATAATAAAAAATAAATCTAAATAAACAGTAGCGTCTAGTTCTACTATTCTTGTTCCTAACGAAGCCTTTCATAAAACTCAGCCACTCACTTCAACTTCAAAACGTAACCCCATCCTCCATTGCCACTTTCTCTACCTCTCCCAGTACATATACAGCGAGAGGGTGAGGGTTTTGCTGAAGCAATGGAGATGGCTATTGGGTTACACTCACACACTCGTGTTCTCCCCTCTACTTTCTCCATATCAACAAAAAATATTGGAGCGAAAAAGAGAAACTTTGTTAATAATTTTTCTTTCTCTGGGCTTAAAAGAGAAACTTTCGGGTGCAACTTATCTTTGGTTAAGAAATCGAGTTTTAATGTTTGTTCGAGAATCCCATTTCGTAATTCTGTCAGATGCTCAGTTTCTCAAGCCACGGACATCACCCCAGGTTACAAATACTTTGTAAATGACTGTATGAACATATAGTTATTTTGTTTTTATTTAATATGATTTTATATTGTTTCTAGCATCAGGAAATTATGGGTCTTTTCTTGATGTACAAGGTTTTTGTGTTAATTATGCTACATAATTTGTACTTCTTGTGACTTCATTTGATTGGAAAATTCATTTACACCTATTTTCTGCCTTTTCGCTCTTTTCTTTGGGTCTTGGTGGGGTGTGTGCATATGAATTTGTGATCATGCTGTTAATATCATAGTTTAAGCGAGTTAATGCTATGACCAATTCAATTTTACAGCAGCCACAGTAAAAAAAATCATGTTTTTATACAAACCCAAGTTCCCTTTTACTAAATCTAATGAATTAGAGTATGTTTGCTAAGCTTTAAAAGTTTACTTGTAAGTAAATAATAAGTTTTAATGTTAAAGTCGGAAATTAGAACATGTGCGGTCTTGCCAAAAAATAAGTCAAATTCACCTTTTAAGCTACTTATTTTCCTAAAATATGATTCACTTATAAAAATTAACAATATTTACTCAAAAGTAAGAAAATAGTAACTTTATTAAATAAAATTTACCCTTTTTAAGCTTCGCCAAACCTGCCTTTAATTTGTTGTTCTAGATATAACCTGTTACATTTTCCATGGTGTATGATGATGCAGATGAGCATTTTTTAGTTTGAGAGCTAGGTGAAATGTGCATTTTGATTTTCTATGATGTTGATGGCAATGCGGGATCTTTAAGTCTATCATTTGTAACTCTTATAATTGATATTTTCCATTTTTCTTTTCGTGGTGAATTGCGAACATATATTCTCCCTTAAACTTGTGTCTTAGATCATAGTATAAAAGAATTCAAGTCACTTTGGTTCATATATGTACTTTGGATTCTGATTTTCTGTTGTTTAACTCTGCCTCAGAGAAAAAGGGCCAGTTAATGAGGAGAAATGACATACGTAATATAGCAATTGTCGCTCATGTAGATCATGGGAAGACTACACTGGTGGATTCAATGTTGAAACAAGCAAAAGTAGGTATTTTGGAAATCCTAGCTATTTTGATTTCCTTTTCGAAATAAGTTTCTAACAGGAAAACAAAGGTGGCACGTGCTTTAAGATGAGACCATTTTTGAGAATCTTTCAATTGCAGTCATTTTGTGGATTTCTGTTGATGATATAGTAAGTTTGGACCAAAAAGAATTAATTAGATAAGTAGTAATCAATGGTTTCTTGACAAAATTTTTGCTCTGCGTGATCAGTTATTTCCTGTCATTTTTTTTGTTTGTTCAATCACCTCATCCGAGTTTAGTAAGTAAATTTTACTTCCTCTAAACATGTTTGTTCTGATGTTGTGTATTGCAAATAGTGCAATAGTATGCTCGCGTACTGATGGTCCCAAGAAAATTATTAGAAAAGGAGGAGCCGGGGACAGATTATAACTACTTCTTCAATCAAAATGCTTTATAAGAGTTACTCTCTGCCTTCCATCATTATGATACTCCCACTTTCTGGACTTTACTTTTGTACCCATTATAACGGTCACTTATCTGTGCAATATTGTTTTGGCAAATTAGGTTGGTAGGAAAAAGTGGGGTCTTGCAGGTTCAATGAATCTTAAAATGTCTATATTTGCTTATCCAGTTTGCATTACTCCAGCTTTCCTGGCTAACTACTAAGCTTTCCAGGTTCGCTACTCAAGTTGAACTCGTGTTTTCCTACAGTCTTTCTTAATTGGCCCTTACGTTTGTCCTGTAAAGAAAAGTTTTCGGTCGTTGATTCATGATTCTGTGTAAATTGACAAAGTCTTTTCCTCTAAAAGTCATCGTGGCCTCTAATAATGTATGAAACGTTATTTTGCCAAGTGTTCATTATTCGTTTGGGTGAAGTGAGGAAGCTAATTTCTGTTGGGTTTTGTGACCCAAATATGGTCCAAATTAGGTCTAGGGCTTCGCGTTTTGGAGTATTGGGCTTGAAGATGTCAAAATAGGGTCCAAGAAGGAAAAATGACGGATTGATGGCGTTGGATGGTCGCTTGACTCCCGCTTGAGCGAGACGAGCAAAATTGGAACAGCGAATTTGTCGCTAGCCTGTCGTTGAGTCGTCGCTCGAGCGATAGGCTCTCGCCCGATTATAGCTCACTCGAGCGACGGGCCACAAATCTTTTTCCTTATTTTTCGATTTTACGCGATTTTTTGACCTAGTTATCATGTTTTAGGGTTTTGGACGGTTCCCTATAACTAGTGGATTCCTCATTCAGTTTTGTAAGCAGAATATTGCATAAATTGTATTTTCTCTCAATTGGTTGTTAATAGAGTATTATGTTCCTATGCTAATTCATCTTTTTGCTTGTTTTCTTTTTAATGTTATTTTTCTTTGTGCGATCTATACTTCATATCGCGCCATATCACCTTCTCAAATTCTTAACAAGTGGTATCGGAGCTAAAGTTCAGTAGCTCCATAGAGCAAAGATTTGATTCGTTCGAGGTTTTTTGATCGATGGCTCCATGAAGTATGACATTCCGCTATTGGATCACTAAACAAGATTTTCGTTGTGGCAAGTGAAGATGAGAGCTATATTGACGCATATGGATTTGAACGATGCTTTTTTGGGAATTCGGGGGTTGGGTTCATTTGTATCTGTGTTTGGATATAGTGGAAGAGGAAGAGTACTTTGGAGTGTTGGAGAGGTTTGGTTCAGTTTGAAGAGTTCAGTGTGTTCGCTGCAGTCGGACTTATTTTTCCAGGTGGAGAAATTTTAGAGTTTGGTTCGTTGCACCGGAATTTGTGTCAAGGTGGAGATTGTTGGGTTTTGTGACTTAAATCCGGTCCAAATTGGGTCTAGGGCTTCGTGTTTTGGAGTATTGGGCTTGAAGATGTCAAAATAGGGTTCAAGAAGAAAAAATGACGGATTGACGGAGCTGGATGGTCGCTCAACTCCCGCTCGAGCGAGTTGAACAAAATTGGAACAACGAATCTGTCTCTAGCCCGTCGCTGAGCGACTGCTCAAGCGACATGCCCTCGCCCGATTATCGCTCCAGCTTCACTCGAGCGACGGACCGCGAATCTTGTTCCTTATTTTTCAGTTTTACACGATTTTTTGACCTAGTTACCATGTTTTAGGGTTTTGGACGTTTCCCTATAAATAGTGGACTCTTCATTCGATTTTGTAAGCAGAATATTGCATAAATTGTATTCTATTTCCATTGGTTGTTAATAAAGTATTCTGTTCCTATTCATCTTCTTGCTTGTTTTTCTTTGTGCGATCTATACTCCATATCAGCCATATCACCTCCTCAAATTCCTAACAATTTCTATGATAATTTTCTATGCAGGTGTTCCGTGACAACCAATTTGTACAAGAGAGGATAATGGATTCAAATGATCTGGAGCGTGAAAGGGGAATAACAATACTTAGCAAAAATACATCAATTACTTATAATGATACAAAAATTAATATCATTGATACTCCAGGCCATTCTGACTTTGGAGGTGAAGTGGAACGAATTCTCAATATGGTGGAAGGAGTTCTTTTAGTGGTACTTTCTCTCCTAGCTCTCTTAAGCTGAAGTTACATTTCCTGTTATTGCATGATCTCAAACATTTGATCACTGTCTTTTGATTCAGCTTTTCGTTCAGTATGAATGCTGAGCATTTCAGAAAAAAATGAAAGGATAATTGTAGGTTAAGATTTCTAGTGTACTTAGTTACCAACTCTTTCATGGCTCGGTTACCTCATTGAAGTAGGTTTGGACCAAAAGCCAGCCACTTTATGTCTCTCGGGTCATGTAAAATGCTTCCATGAGATGATCTCCCTTTGAATTTATATTTTGTGCCCGAACTAGCTCTTTCACTTCTCTCTTTATGGTTGCAAAAGAACCAGTCTGAACTGAAGTATTAGACAAACTCAAATGGGTGCATTCTCTTTTGTTAAAGTTCGCAAATAATCGAGCTTGTTAACGAACAACTTCTAATTGTTAACGAAATAAAATATTTTTGAGAATTATAATGTCTCATACAATTCTATTCGCATGTTGCCACATAAATACAACGGATCCTAAATTTATTAGATAATGCTTAATTTTAGGGAAAAAAGTTTGTGAAATTTTGGAAACTATTTTATTTTCATATTTTTATCTCTAAAATAAGTTTAAATTTTGGAACGATTGTTAATGTTCATGAATGAATAATGGAAGAACGCCAAAAACATTCGTGCTTAGTTGTTTACTAAGGAGCCAACAGAAAACAAACTTGAATGAACCTTAAACATGGCAAGCGATTATCTGTTCACAAAAGGCTAAGTTCATTGCACCCATGTTTCTCATCTTCACCATTATTGGAGTCCGGCATAATTTCTTATACTTTGTGGTGTGGGAGTTGGGATGTAATGATTTTCCGTGTTGAACTGTTTAGGTTGTCTACATGTGTAGATCCTAAGCATTATAGTATCAATTTTTTCAATTGATTCAAATTGAATTTTTTGCTGGGTTCTTTCCCTTTTTGTTGGGCTTCATTTCTTATTTCTTAAATTTTTAGCCATCATTGTCTTGGTAGCGTCTTTCTCCTATCGTTTTTGTTTCTTTATTCTTGTTATATTTTCCTGCTGTAATCTGAGTAGCCTTGTCTCCTTAACAGAATCTCGTTGCTGACAAATAAATTCGGTTCTTATATGTAGGTAGATTCTGTCGAGGGTCCAATGCCGCAGACAAGATTTGTTTTGAAGAAGGCTCTTGAATTTGGCCATGCCGTAGTTGTTGTTGTTAATAAAATTGATAGATCATCTGCTCGTCCAGAATTTGTTGTTAATTCCACCTTTGAACTGTTCATTGAACTGAATGCATCAGATGAACAGGTATTTATTCCACATCTTGACAGAGAACACTCCTAGTTTGAATTTAGAGATTGATTAAACCAATCTGTACATCTCAACTTTGATATTGGCCTGATCACATGCTTGTATACATGCATTCTTAATTATTATACCGTCTGCTTGTGGGATATATGCTGTGTTTCTAATTAAATATTCATTTCCTAAACTTGCATTTGAGCCATGAACTCAAGTAATGGGCTCTAATTTGAGTGCAGTGAACTCTTTTTTTAAATCGTAATTCTCTTAACAGGAAGAGTAAATTGAAAAATTATCGCTATGAAATATTTCATTATAGTTGTTGAACATTAGTTGATCAGATATTTCTGTACTCCAATACTCGAGAGATTGTAATGTAGAGTTTAATCTCCAGTTGGTTTTGTTCTTTTTGCAGTGTGATTTCCAAGTAATATATGCAAGTGGTATCAAGGGAAAGGCCGGACTTTCACCTGAAAATTTGGCAGATGATCTTGGACCTCTTTTTGAGTCCATTATTAGATGCATACCTGGACCCCGTATTGAGAAAGACGGTGCACTTCAAATGCTTGTTAGTGGCTGTTCATTTTCTCAGTGTTTTACTCCCTTTTTCTCCGATTCATTCTTATAACTGTTGGTTTGATCTTTTTTGGATGTGCCGTGTGCTCTTTTATCATGTTTAAACTTATTTTAGGCTACAAATATCGAGTATGATGAACATAAAGGGCGCATAGCTATTGGACGTTTACATGCTGGGGCATTGCGCAAAGGAATGGATGTGAAGGTAGGTTTACTGTACCAGTGAGAAGCTTCTTAAATTACTAAATACGTATCTGGTCCTTGAAGGAAGGGGTTATTTCGATAAAACTCCTTGTCAGAGACACTTGTTCAGAAGTCATCAATCTATTTTCTCAACAAAGATATGATAAATAGAGTTTGATGTTCTGTATGCCTGTTCTATATGTTTAGATATGTACCTCTGAAGATGAATGCAGATTTGCTAGAGTAAGTGAACTTTTTGTGTACGAGAAATTCTTTAGAGTTCCAGCAGAGACAGTGGAAGCAGGTGATATATGTGCTGTTTGCGGTATTGATGATATTCAGGTAGATTAAAATTAGTCTTACGTGGGTGTTGTTCCCAGTGCTTGTATTTACTTGTGATTTAGGGTTTATTTTGCTCTTACATGCTTATCTTGTTTAACTAGTGAAATTTCTTTCATCAATCCAGATTGGGGAAACCATTGCAGACAAAATTTCTGGGAAACCATTACCCTCAATTAAGGTGGAAGAACCTACTGTTAGGATGTCTTTCTCAATAAACACTTCACCTTTTGTTGGCCGTGAGGTATGCTCTTTCATAAGGCGTTTAAATCTCAATTCAAATTCAAATTTTCGCGTGTACAAGATTCTCACACCTCTAAATTCTAGCTTTATTCTCAGAGACTGGATATTAACTTTTAATTATGTAAGAGCGACAAATTTCATTCAAAAACTGCTAAATGGTGGTTCACAGTCTGCTACCACTCTCGAAAATGGAAACTAGAGAGTTTTTATTGCTTAGGTTTCTGGGTTCATCCTTAAAATATACCACTCGATATTTAAACATTTTTTTGGCTGCCTCGAATATCCTTAGAATCCTCACCACCGTTTTCATCTTTTTCGTAAGACTATCTCCAACCCATTTCACCAAAATGGTGCAACTTTTAGACCATCTTATTTAGTCGTCTCCAATCCATTACACCAAATATTACAAAAAACATATTCCGTCTCTTTCCTTATTTTTTAATTCTCAACAACTAATTTATTTAATACATATTCTATTACTACTAAAATTACTAAATAAAAATTACATTTAATTAACTAAAATATTGTATTTACATTATTAAATTAAAAAAAAAACATTACACTTAATATCACAATTAAAAAAATATTACATTTAACATCATAACGTAAAAAAATTACATATAATATAAAAATTTTCATAAAACAAACATAAAGTCCAACTAATCATTTTATTCTCGGTATTATATTCATCCCACAAATGAACAATTAATGCATTTCAAAGTGCTATGTGAGCCTCTTTTCAATATTTATGCTACTGTAGTGCTAATTTTGTTTTATTAATTGTAGCAACTTTTGAATTTTGATGAGTAGTTTTATTATAATGTATTAAGTAATTATTATTTATTACTTGATTACAATTTATTATAAATGTTAACAAAAAAAATAATCCAATTAAAACAAATGTAAATAATATTTATCATTAAGTTATAAAAGGATACAATAAGAGTTCAAAATTTGTTGTAGTGTAAAATGAATGACAAAATGGGAAATAACTAAAACTGTATACATTACACCCAATGAACAATTTGATGCAACACTGTTAATTACTCTATTTTGGTGCGAAAAATTTGAATCCTGTTGGAGCATCATTTTCACACCAAATTGGCAGTGTATGCCATTTTGAAGTTGGGTTGGAGACGCTTAAAGAAATTCAGGCCCATTTTCTTAATTTTAGAAGAAAAGGATGTTGATCCAATACTCGAAACACATTGCTTGTGTTCTTGACGACAAACTGTTTTTTTCTAGAAAAATTGTACATATTTACCGGATGCCAAATTATTGTATTTTGTTGGTGTAGGACTGTGACCGTAGGAAAAAAATTGGTTGCATATATATTGGGACCAATTGCCTAAAACTTTCTGATGTATGCATGCATACCATCAAAGTACTTTTATTGAAATTAATTTTCGTCTTTTATCAATTTTTTTCTGGGTCCAACAGTAGGAATTATAGAAATCGTTACATGTCAAGATTCATCTTTTTGCTGCCAACAAATCATATTTTGGGTTGTAATCCACCTCTAAGAGAGGAAAAATTTCTTTTATTGTTTTCAGGGGAAGTATGTTACTGGTAGAAATTTACGAGATAGGTTGTACCGTGAGCTTGAGCGGAATTTGGCCATGAAAGTCGAAGATGGTGAAACTTCAGATACATTCATTGTTAGCGGGCGTGGTACTCTACATATCACAATATTAATAGAGAACATGTAAGAGGCCTATATTCTGACCCTCGTTTACCATCTTCACACATGCTTATATTACTAAATGTTTCCAGGCGGAGGGAAGGATATGAGTTCATGGTGGGACCACCCAAAGTTATCAATAAAAAGGTTGGCGACAAGTTGCTGGAACCATATGAGGTGATGGGCTAAGTTTTTGTTTTTATTTCCTTCAAATGTTTGTTAATGTATATTTTATCTGATCTTTTACATGTCTTACAGAAATTTGCCCCTTGATAATAGCACCCTTCAAGACCTAAGAGTTATGTTAGATACGAACATGTTACTGTGCACACTAGCACTGTGTAATACAATATAAGCATGAATGGAGGGAGAAAAGGAAAGATATGAAATAAAGAGCAGAAGGATATATAATTGAAAATATTTAAAATTTCAATTATTTTAGGATTTCATTTTTACTTTATTCGATATTTTGAAAGACGCTGTGACAGTCAATTTGGCAATAGACCAAGCTAGTGCATTTTGAAAATCTATCGTGGGCTTTCTTCGTCATTAATTACCTCTATTTAACCTACCATCTGCACATGTGATCACACTTGCTGCAGAAAATACTCGAGTCTGTATGAAGTCGCGTTTTGATAACTGGCATATGCATTAGTAATTTTTTGAATAAACAGATATAAGCAGTTAAAGTGTGTGATACACTACCATCAATACAAGCTATAAATGAAAATTCTTTTGTATTACTGTAAAAGTCACAATAATGTTTACATGTCAAAAGGAGATGAAATTTAAATGCACTGAACGATTCACGATTTTCATGGCCATGTTATTTCTTCTAAAAGGTAAAACTTATTATGGTTGTTTCTGCAGATTGCTACTGTTGAGGTACCCGAAGAATACATGGGGCCTGTTGTAGAACTTCTCGGGAGAAGGCGAGGACAGATGTTTGACATGCAAGGTCTTGGGTATGTAAATTATTTGCAATTATCTTGTCGACAATAACTTCCAACAGAAAAATCTTGCTTTACTGGAATGATAGCTAACAAAAAGAACAATCTTGGTTAGATTGTATGTATATTGCTTTATTTTTTGGTCTACATTTTAGTTATGCTGGCCTCCCTTGTGATCCCTTGTGATTTTTACTAGTTTATTCATCAAACTTCCCTTTGGATGCTCCTCTTTAATTTTGATACTAACAGAAAGTGACTCGATGTGTGTGTATATACTGCGTATACGTATGTATGTACTTAGAATGGTCTTGTTTTTCTGCCCATCTTTTTACTCGCATTACCAGAATTTGAGGTGATAATTTTTCTTTTTCATTGTTTTGCCTTTGCCATCTTGAATGGTAGCCTAAAAACTTACCCCTATTTATCTATTAGGTCGGAAGGAACAACTCTGGTGAAATATAAGATTCCGACCCGGGGCCTCCTTGGTTTGAGAAATTCCATTCTTACGGCATCTCGAGGCACAGCAGTTCTTAACACGATATTTGACGAATATGGACCATGGGCTGGTGATATAAGCACTCGTGACCTGGGTTCGCTGGTACTTTCTAACCCAAAACAAACAAGTTTCATTGAGATTCTGATAACATTTTCAGATGGTCTAATGTGTGTACATTTTTAAAGGTTGCTTTTGAGGATGGAACGACATCATCTTACGCGCTCTCAAGTTCACAAGAAAGAGGACAGCTGTTCATTGGCCCTGGAGTCAATGTTTATAAAGGACAAATAGTAGGAATTCATCAGCGCCCCGGTGACTTGTCCCTCAACGTCTGCAAGAAAAAAGCTGCTACAAATATCCGTTCCAATAAAGATCAAACAGGTGAGAAATAGCCTAATTACATTGTTGAAGATTTTTTTATTTTGCTTACATTATTCACCAGAGTACTATGAATGATGAACGAACCCGTAAAAGGGCGGGGAAATGTTGTTTCTTATGAATAGTAACGTTTCTTTGACGCTCAGGAAGAAATAATTCGCTATTCTTGCTTTACGTCCTATCAACATCGATATTGCAGAGAAACTAAGCCCTTGTTTGACAACCATTCTTTCTCATTCTTTTCTCTTACTCCTTTTCAACTATACATTCTCACAATAAAATTTTTTTCACATAAACTCAAAATTTTTCCTTGCATTTTAACCATACATTCTTCCAAAATTTACTATTTAAAAACTCATTCTTTCCAAAAAAAAATCCGTCAAACAAGGACTAAAATTCTTATAGCGACGGAATACTTGTGCTTTTGGACTCTGTTTTAATAAGAATTTTTTCGCTTGATTATTGATTAATTTCTTTATTGGCAAGTGTAGTGGTTCTTGATACCCCACTGGATTACAGTCTGGACGACTGCATAGAGTACATTCAAGAAGATGAGCTGGTTGAAATTACTCCCCAAAGTATTCGAATGAGCAAAAACCCGAAGATGGCAAAGAAGGCACGGTGAAAGTTACTTCCAGACGAGAGGATTCTCTGGCTTCTCGTTGTCGACAAACTCGCATTTGAATAGCAATGGCGGGTAATGCAACTATAAACACGGCACACCTTGCTCCATTTTGGCATCCTCCGTTCTGAAGGCCTGCAACTTGTGATTTTTTAAAAGAAATTCGAAGATTTTCATACTTCTGGTGATAATGAGTTTGTTAATACTAATTTACGGGATATTATAGCGACATAGTAACAACAAATGTGTACGACTCAAGAGGGGATCTCTCTCCTTTGCAATTTATTATGTAGGTAAATAAAAATGTTCCTAGAAACTCATGTTCCTGTTTATTACAACCTAAAAGGGCTACAATCATGGTTCATGTACCTGTGTACAATATAAAAGTGGGTTTTTTTTATTTTTTTATTTTTTTTTATTTTTATCTAAGCAACCATTCTGTAGGGAATAAAATTTAAAATTAAATTTAAATTATATTTCATCATATTCACAATTTTTTAATCGCATATTTTATCATCTTTATCAAAATTTGCTAAAACCCGATTTAAATTCCTACAAAACAAGAACTAAGGGTTTGTTTGATTTAAAGATGAAATTTGAATGGAAAGAAAATGAATTGCATGTAAATGAATTGTTTAGAAATTTTTTTACTGAAAATTGTCAATTAATTATGTTTAATTGTTATAATTTTCATCTGAAAAATATTGAAATTTTCTATCTTTTGGTGATCGTTTGACTTTGTTTTTCATAAACAACATCAATTAGATGGATAATATTTTTTAAAAATCAATTCCATGGAAAAAAAGTGCCATCAAATACGGCAAAAGTGAAAAATGAAAAATCAATTACATTTTCCATGAAAAAAAAAGATCTATCAAACAGGCCATAAATGTGATGTATACATTTCATTTGCCTATGTGTGTTGCACCGACATGAATCCCACACAAGTAAGCTCTTGGGCTTCGTCAAGTTATGAAATAAAATTTTTAGCATATTTTAATAAAAATTGATGAAAATTATGGGTTTTACGAAATGTATGGTAAAAAATTTATTATCAATTTTGACCTCAATATTTTAGCAAATTTTTAAGTCAAAAACAGGAACTGCATTAATATAATTATATAACAAAACAATATTCAATTCATTTTGACAAATATATCATTTATAATATTTTTTTTGTGTGTCAGACTACTTGTACTCAATGGTTTACACTTTTGTTTACAAATAGATTTCGATACACCGATTTTAACAATACCTTTATCAATCAATGTTTAAGTGGTTGACACATAGGTAGTGTCAACAAAGGTGTACACATTTGGGTGTACAGTAGCTTTATCCTTTTTTTTATTGGATAAATCTAAATGTACCACGCCCCTCTAGTAGGGGGGCGTCAAGTGTCCCGTTGGTAAAAAATTTATGTAAACCCTCAGGTAAGTGTAGCACGGTCCTTTTTTTTTTGTTAACGTCAAAAGTCGAACTAGTAATCAAAAAATTAATATAAGAAAACTATATCCAATTCATTTTGACAAATATATCCTTCATAATATATTTTGAACGGTCAGAAGTCTAACTAGTAATCAAAAAATTAATTAAATAATAGATTTTTTTTTTTGTTTTAAAAAAATAAAATACTGAAGCAGTAAACTGGTTTTGATTAGAATAATATACGGTCTTGAAGACTGAATTGGTCTATTTATGGACAAACTTGAAATATAAAATTTGATAGTTTATATCATAGAAAAATACAAAATTAATCACATTTTAAATTATAGAAATTAGTATCTAATCATTAAATTGTCATTAATTCTTCTTTAAAAAAATTTATCCTTTAGTCCTTAAATTAAAAATATTAATTAGTTGGCAAAGTTGGCGCAGTCCAAACGGGTCGGAGTCAAACCCACACGTGGCTATTTAATAGACCTCAACTGTGTCAAAGAGTTGACTATTCAAATTGAAGGTTATTTCGTAATAAGAAATAAACTGGGGCGGCTCTATGCAGTAGATTATATTAAGTGGCCGGTTTCCAGAAGGTCGCCAAAATAGACGATGATAACGAAAATATTTAGTTAGTTAGAAGGAGAAACTAGTAGGAAACTATGGTGGTAGGAAAGTTGTATGAAATTTCCTTACCCTTGTGTTCTTAAATCAATTAAGCTCCTCCCACATTCCAACATTTAGAGATTTTCCTCTTAAGTTCTCACATTTATTATTTTTTTTTTTTCAATTTTCATACTATAACCTCTTCATCTGGTTCCCTTGAAAGAATTGATAGTTTTCTTGGTATCTCCATCACTAATCCCTTTCGTCTGAAAACCTGGATTTCAGTTGAATTTTGTGAGATCTGAGATTACCAAGGTGGGTTCTGAAGCTTTTTAATTATTGAAGATAGCCCAGTTTTTTATTTCTTTATTTTTGTATTGTTTCTTCAGAAAGATTTGATTTTTATTGTCTTTAACTACTGTATATACTTTAAGAAGACTCCCAAGTGGCTCAAAGGCTCAAATCGAAGAGGGAAAAAGCCTGAGTTTTTGGTTGATTTTGGTCTGTTTTCTGCACAAATTTAGACCCTAAGAGGTTGAGTTTTTGAAGGTTTGATCGATGGGAAATTGTTGTGCAACACCAAAAACGTCTGATGAGAAGCCTAACCCATTTTCAGTTCATGGTGGTAATCTCACTATACCAGATGGTGGATTCAAATTCTATATATTGAACAACCCAACAGGCCATAACATTGAGGAGTTTTATGAGTTGGGGCGCGAGCTTGGGCGAGGTGAATTCGGGGTTACATATTTATGCATTGATAAATCTAGTGGTGAAGAGTTCGCTTGTAAATCGATATCGAAGAAGAAACTGAGGACTAGTGTGGATATTGAGGATGTTAGGAGAGAGGTTGAGATTATGAAGCATCTGCCTAAGCATCCTAATATTGTTAGCATAAAGGATACTTATGAGGATGATAATGCAGTTCATATAGTGATGGAGTTGTGTGAGGGTGGAGAATTATTTGATCGGATTGTATCCCGGGGACATTATACTGAGAGGGCTGCTGCTGCTGTTACTCGCACGATTGTTGATGTTATTCAGGTGAGGATTCAATATCTAGAGTTTTGATGTTGCTTGTGTTGTTTGAAGTTTCTGATTAATACATTGGAACTTGTAGGCTCTTAGTTGATGTGATTTTTGCCATTAGTTGCTGCAATAGTAGTAGAATTTCATTCAGGCTGATGCATGATTTCTGCTATTGAAGTATTAGAATTTAGCCGAGAGCATTAATCGTGTGGATAAGCTTAAATGCTTAAATGTACATTTTCACGGTGAAAATAAGCAAATTATTATTGATCTATAAAGACTACTTATTTGAAAACTTACTTTTTACTTATAACTAAACTTGTGAGAAAATTTTGAAGCTTAGCCAACATAGTTGTTTAATGCGATGACAGAGTCCTCGTAGAAATTGTATTGTGTCAAACTTAGAAATTCTGATTTACTTCTATATTTTCTTAATGATTTTAATCGGCCCTGAGCAACTTGGTCCGTTGTGGAAGTTACAATTGTCTACCTGAATATAATTGTCATGTTAATTACATGCAATTTTGTTCTATTCTAATATTTTCATTTTTTGAGGCGAATATCAAGTGCTGTCTTTTTCTTTCTATACTCTGGTATTTAGGAACATTTATTTACGTCATTGTATTTTCATTTCTGATCGAGCGATTATAGGCAGCCTGACCAGCCACAAATTTTCAGATGAGGTTCCTTTCAAAGAAATCATGTTTTAAGTGTGGTTCAATGTGTGAATTAATTATCTCCTTTCACTCTGTAGATGTGCCACAAGCATGGAGTCATGCATCGTGATCTTAAACCTGAAAATTTCTTGTATGCAAATAAGAAGGAAACAGCACACTTGAAGGCCATTGATTTTGGGCTTTCAGTATTCTTTAAGCCTGGTAATGCCTTCTGATATTTACTGGTCTAATACAGACGGATGAATTGTTAATTGGCCAATATCAATTGTCAATCCTTTTAGCTAATCCAATTGTACTTTTATAGGCCAGAAGTTTGATGAGATTGTGGGAAGTCCTTATTATATGGCTCCGGAGGTGTTCAAAAGATACTACGGTCCAGAAGTCGATGTTTGGAGTGCTGGTGTAATTCTCTACATCTTGTTGTGTGGTGTTCCACCTTTTTGGGCAGGTCTGTTATTTTTTCGTTACTTCAAATATTATTTTAGAACTTATTTTCTTTGAAGTGAACACGCTAATTTTGTGGAGAAGGGCAGAGTTTTAAGATCCTATAAGGATAAAAAAGGCACACTTGTTGCAAAAGTAGACAGATTTACTTTTTTTTTTCTTTGTTTTATTATTTGAATATTGCACTGGCAGAGAGTCTAGAGGAGTGGTTGACTCTGAATTTGGGATTTCTGATAAGTTTGGGGGTGGAATTGTTCGCAACCCATTTTAAAACAAAACGAATAGAAAACATGGAAGTGTTTAGCTTAACTCGTTGTATCATTCTATTTCAATTAGAATGGTCCGTCGGTTATAGGGAGGAATGCGTGCATCTCTGACTTTAGTATCTTACTGAACAAAAAGGGAGATTTTGTTCTTCCACTGCCAACAATTTTAAATTCAGGTCGAGTATAAATCTGATAAAGAGCACACCTAGAAGTAATTGGTACTAAGATCATCAGAGGAACAATACCTAAACAAGGGACACAAAATTATTGAAGATAAAATTTTGTTCCTTAACTTGGTGTTTGGAAGTGCATAGTGCAGTTATTTATTTCTTACTTTTGACATTTAATTTTCCTTCTGATTTGCAGAAACCGAACAAGGAGTTGCCCAAGCAATAATTCGATCAGTTGTAGAATTTAAAAGAGATCCTTGGCCTAAGGTTTCTGCTAATGCAAAGGACCTTGTAAAGAAGATGCTCAACCCTGACCCCAAGCAGCGGCTTACAGCACAAGAAGTATTAGGTAATGTACATTCTTTGGAGGAACGATATTGTGGATTTATCCTTTTTATTGTCTAGTGAAATGCTTCATCACTTGTTTTAAATTTATTAAATCAAAGGGTTAAATAAACCAAGTTTTAAACAAAATTTCATGTTAATCCTCGACACTCATTTTGTTTTTAGTCGATGACTAAATTAAAACTTTGTTACCACTCCATGTATCAGCTAGTTTGACTGGTTGATTACAAAATATAAATTGTTGAACGCAACCCCGAACTTGGTATTAGAGCATGAGTTCAAATCTTGCCACCCCATATGAAAATTGTGCACGCGTTCGACACACCTTTGTTAAAAAATCTGAAGTGCAATGAGGGGGTGTTTTGAAGAAAAAAATTTAAATTAATAAATGTCTTCCCGTCTTTTGCAACTTAAGCTTCTAGATGAGGTGGTTGAATTTCACTAGTGAATGGTGATGTAGAAGTCCAATTATTTACCAACTAGACTGCCCCATGAGTGTTTTTCATTAGTCAAATATGGACTAAATAATCAAACCATCACAAACTTTGAATTTTGATGACCCCATAGTAACAAATTTCAAATTCAGTAATTGTAACACTCAAAATTTTATAAGCCTTAAAAATGTTACCAAAATTCAATTTTCTTTGCATCAAAGGCGGAACGATAAAATAATATTCTTTAATAAAAAAAACTGGAATATCCATAAATTTAAATTAAACATGAAAATTTTATAACATAATCACTAATTAAATAACATGTCTTTGAACAAATAAAACTAACTAATAAATTAAAGGAAAAAAAACTTAATGTTTTTATTTCTTCAATTCCTCTTGGCAGTCCATATTACCATCTCGCCACAATTCTAATTAACCCAAACTAACCTGTAAATTTTTGTATGAGTGAGTATTTAAAAATACCTAATAAGATACTTGCAGTTTTCATAAACAACTATATAACAATAAAATAAACACTTCATATATACCACTGTTTTCTTATGGAGTATATTGGTGACGAAGCGACATACCCATCTTAGGTCAT
>CAIGRO010015516.1:0-12141 GCA_903798355.1 Fraxinus baroniana
TTTTGTGGGTCAATTACTCAATTACAATTAAAAAAAAAGGGGGTCTACCGCAGCTTTTTTTAAAACCTGTAAAAGAGCATTTCGCAACGTTTAAAAAATGCTGCAAAAGACTTTTTCGCAGCGTTTCCCTCTATTGCAACACCAACCTTCGCAACACACGTTAAAACGCTGCAAAAAGTCTTTTGCAGCGTTTTTTGGCCGCTGCAAAAGCCTTTTTTTTTTTTTTTTGGGTGTAGTGATGATTATATTGGTTATTCATCACTATCACTATCGATGTAGGCGGAAGCCCAAACAAGAATATCAAGGAATCAAAAAAGAATTTTCGTGCTCGAATAAGCTATTAGGCGGATAATTATAGAAGAATATTCAATTATTTAATTAAGTATTCATCAAACAACTAAGCTACAATGAAATCATTGAAGTTTTTAAATAGAAAAGCATGAAAATATAAATAGGAAACAAACTTCTAACCTAATTAGGATACTAGATTCCTTATTGGATTGATATAATCATGTAAAACCAATAAGCTAAATATCATAACCGATAAGGAAAATAAACTCCTAAACAACTAAGAAATATCTTGGATATTCGCCTCAATTGTTCTCTTCCAGATGGAGAAGATTTATCCTAATTTTGCACCGTATTTCATCCAATGCCATATCGCACTCAAATATGATGCAGGCAGAAGCATAAACACTAGCAAAAGGGGATTATGAAGCCTTCACGGGCATGGCGAAGTGGTAAAGCAGGAAGGTTCTCTATGGAGTATCGGAGATTTGAATCCCACCGACAGCTAGAAGGTAACATTTTATGTTGGAAGGCAACATTTAAAATGTTGGAAGGCAGAGGTCTACAGGGAGGAGAACCGCCGAATGTACGGCCCAAATGTGTATAAGCTGTGACTGCATTTGGATTTACCCGGGTGGCGAACCAGGGGGGAAGGCCACCACTCCTCAAGATTAGTTGGGCGAAGGTTGGACACCTGAATCATAAAAAAAAGGGAGGGATTATGAAAGGAGATTCACACACGAATTAACCATTTGAGTGGATAATTGAAGAACAATCTTCAAGTCTTTTTTTATTCAATATTCAAAAGCCCGACTCCATATTTAAACAAAAATCATAACTATACTTTTAAACTAAACGAACTCTAGAAACCTAAGTGTTTTAATAAAAATCATAACTAAAATAAAACTCCTATTAGACTTAAAATAATAAAGACTGATGAAATAAATATGAAATATTAATTTTATTATGTCCTCCTCCATCATTCTACTCGGGTAGAAAAGATTTGTCCCCGAATCTTGCGAAATATCTTCATCTGATGCCATATAAAGGCAGCAATTCATTTGATAATTAAGTAACCATTGAATTATTCCAAGATTGAATAGCACTCGTTTGCTATTTAATAGCTTGGCTGTTGGTGCATGGTGGTCCTAATAATAATGATTAACAAGTCTCCTCTTCCTTACATGATTGTTCCATATTCACACAAGTTCAATTGGAATAAAATGAAAATCTATGGACTTGTCTTTAGCAAACTGATTCACCTTCAGTTGCACTGGAGCATTTATCAAAGACACTTCCCGTATTACTACCTTTATAAATTTCCTCTCCATCTGCTGAAGCCAAATTAAAGTGAAAAAATGTACCTTGATCATGATCCATATCTGCGACGAGTTACAATAGCAAGATTCTTTATTAAAGCTTTCAGGTTACAACTGCCCTTCAATAACACCACCAAAATTGCCTGCAATTTGTTCCTTTACACACTTTATTGGTACCCCTTTGTCAATCTCCTTGTCAAAAATAGATGGCCCATCATAAACCTCGCCTAAATTAACAGCTCACAAGTTGGGACTGAAGGGAGAAAAAAGATTTGTGTCAAAGTCAGACTCCTCAATATCTGCATAACAAGCTAAATCGCCGTCCCAGTGGCGGTTGCTCACCAATCCCATAACCAACGCCTACCCTCGGCCGCATTAACACTCTCCATCCTCTAGTTCTTTGTTTGCAACCCTGTCCAAGGTCAAGCTCGCGATTAGCCTCGCTTAGCCAGAACACGCACGTCACAGCCTCCACCTCGTGCCTCTCGTTCATCACCATAAAGGTCACCCACCATGTGTTGTAGAGAGATAAACAATCTGGACACCATTTATTCCACTGCATTACGCTGTTGGCGGATTTGTATTAGTTCATCTCTATGATCCCCATTATCAATCTCGGTACCATGACGTCTGACTTATCCTCTTCAATCCATAGTGAGGAGCGTAAACCTGTCTCTAGTACCAACTGAAGCACGCGAAAGTGCAAACAATAATAACACGAGATTACAAAAGCATTATTTGCGTACAAATTAAGGATTGGGCATATAGTGAAGACAATCTTCAATGATTTAATTAATATTCATCAAACAACCTCGTTACAGTGAAGATGTTACAGTTTTCAAATATAAAAACATGAAACAAAACCTAATCTAAATAGGAAACAAATTTCTAACCCCATTAGAATACTAAATTCCTTATTAGAGTGATATAATTATGTAAAATCTATAAACTAAAAATCCTAACCAATTAAGGAAAATAATCTCCTCAGCAACTAAAGAATATCTTGGATATCATCACTACTATTACAGACCAACTAAAGAACGTCTGGGATATTCATCACTATCATTAATGATGCAGGCGAAAGATTAATATTCAATTATTTCATTATTATTCATCAAACAACTGTGCTATAATGAAGAAATTAAAGTTAAATAGAAAAGCATGATATAAACAGGAAACAAACTTCTAATGCAGTTAGGATACTAGATTCCTTACTAGAGTAATATAATCATGTAAAACCAATAAGCTAAAAATCATAACCAATTAAGGAAAATAAACTTCAGACAACTAAGAAATATCTTGGATATTCGTCTCAAGCATTCTCCTCTGGTTGGAGAAGATTCGTTCTCGAATCTTGCACAGTATTTCACACAATGCCTCGTCATGCTCAATGTGCAATTGGTGTTATAACATGAAACAAAGTATTTGTCCCATTGTGCAATAAATGCAATTGAGCTGCTCCATCTTTGGCACTAGTAGTTGAATTAATTACAACAATATATGCAACCGCCTAAGAAAAAGCCATGCCACTGATTCATTAGGTGTAGAATGCCCACCATGCAAGGATCTCCATCAATACTTCACAGTAGATTTCACTTGACTTCCAATGGATTTTGAAATACTTTATCTAGTGGCTAATCCTGATTAGCTTCATTGCCCTCTGCCTTTAGCAATATCCATTTTCTTGTTTTCTTAACCACATTTTTTGTTCTCTTCTATTGCTTAATTTTTTCTTATTGAAACCATGAACCCAATTATTTATATATTCATTACGAGTCTTGTATGCACTATTTTACAAATTTAGGTAATATAATGAACAAGAGCTTCCTTTTCTTCTTAATACTGTCCAATGCCATCGAATCCTCCCTCCCAAACATCCCACAAAATGTCTAATGTGTAGGGTACGTCTCTGCAATGGTTACTTTCTCTGGTTCAACATACTTCTGAGTTTTTTCCACTAAAGTTGATGTTTGACATGAACAACAGGTTGTCAGGAAGTTTTCTTGATAAAAGAAACTAATGGACTGGTTATTCGTGAGAATCCCTAGCCTAGCCCAATAAGCTTGTGAAAAACAGTGTTTTAAAATGCGTAAAATGTGGTTAGACGTGGAGGCCAAGTTTCAAGCTTTACGAGCTTAGGCGAGGTAGACATAAAAATGCGTTACTTATTTTTTTATTATTATTTTAAATACTTAATCATTCTAAAAATTATTTAATTGCAAGCTTGACCTCGAACAATTTTCAAGTTATCAAAATGCAAAAGCTAGATTATTTGTCATAGTTTCAACTAGATAAGTCATACTTAATAGATATATAGGAATTTCATACATACTTTCGAAGTTTTCAACAATACGATAAATCTCAAAATCATAATCACATAATAAAAATAGTACTGTAACTTAAATATTATCTAAATTTTTATCAGATAAAGTCATTTTTTTTTATACAGATAAAATTATTTAAAAACTTGAAACTAAAGTCAAATAAAATCCTTTTAGAAAAATAAAAAAATTAATAACTAAAGTCAAATAAAAGGTTTTTTTAAAGGGAAAAAAATTAATAAAGTGCGCCTATGCACGCCTAGACGTGCCTAGCCACACATTAAGCGGTCAATTGTTAAGTTAATTAGTTGACCACTTAATTCGTGCTTACTGTCGAGGCAAAGAATTTTGTTTGCACCTCGTAGCTAGACGATGTCTAGGCGCGATTTTTAGAATACTGGTGAAAACCACAAGATTGATATGATCAGAGAAGCCCACTTACCCACTCAGCTTTCCTCAACCATTATAAGTCTCATACTATTGACTCGATATGCTAGAAGACTTCTACTAAAATTTATTTATTTCTCGATTGCTTAAAAAGGTTAAAGTTATATAATCCTTTAGAAACTTGGTCATTTATTGTCCAATATAGCAAATTAATTGATTTAAAGTGGACATGATTATTTCCCCTTCACCTACCAAATATGCGTAGGGGCAGGATGCGGTAACACTAAATTCTTAACTGCAGCAACATTGCGCAACCAGTGTTGCAGCTGAATTGGAGGGTAAAAATCCTTAGTGGCCTTTCGATTAGAGAGATTGAGGTACAAGATATTAATCCAAGAGCACTCGTTCCTCCCTCTTCCCGTCATGCGCCCTTCTGCTAGTTACATATTTCAATATCTTAATCAGCTTTCTTAATTTTTCAGAAGAATTAGATGGAATCCTGTTAGATATAGTATGAGAATTTTCAAGTTTTGATTACTTAAATGAACACGAAAAGGAGAATGATATTAAAATAAATCGCCCAATATCAGAGGCTATAAAAACTAGAAATACAACTCAACATAAATTTACCAGGTAAATAATAGCTACCGAGATTAGCTTGTGGGCGAATTTGGTCTCACCATGAGAGAAATGACAAAAATCTCAACTATCATTTGGTATTAAAGCTATGTATCAGAGAAGATAGTAGAGTCAAACATCGGAAATCTCGCCTTTCCTCTATCTAATCTCTCCTCGTCCTATCTCTCGCTTCATTTATATCCTATTATCCGCTTTCTCTTCTTCTTCAACAGTTTTATTGCTCGCAAGAAGTGTCCATTGTCAGAATTCTTGAGATTATGGCCAAAGGTATTTCATTTTATCATGAATTTGTTTGCATAAAATTCTTAACTTGTGGCATTAGAGCCCCTTTTGGTCTTAGATTGATCAATTGATTGTTTGCCTAAATTGATTTGCTTTGTGATAGTTAAAATATGACATACGAAGTGGAGCGAAATCAAATTCTGAAAAGATATGCATAATAAAATTTATAAATAGTTTGTAACTTAAATCTTATCTAAATTTTTATAAGATAAAGTCATATTTTGACTTTTCTACAGATAAAATTATTTAAAAACTCGAAACTAAAGTCAAATAAAAGCCTTTTAGAAAAAGAAAAATAATAATAACTAAAGTCAAATAAAAGGTTTTTTAAAGGGAATAAATAAAAAAAAATTAATAAAGTGCGCCTAAGCACACCTAGACGTGCCTAGCCACGCATTAAGCGGTCAACTGTTAAGTTAAGTTGACCACTTAATTCATGCTTACTGTCGAGGCAAAGAACTTTGTTTGCACCTCGTTGCTAGACGATGCCTAGGCGCTATTTTTAGAACACTCAAGATTGATATGATCAGAGAAGCCCACTTACCCACTCAGCTTTCCTCAACCATTATAAGTCTCATACTATTGACTTGATATGCTAGAATACTTCTACTAAAATTTATTTATTTCTCGATCGCTTAAAAAGTTTAAAGTTATGTAATCCTTTAGAAACTTGATCATTTATTGTCCAATATAGCAAATTAATTGATTTAAAGTGGACATGATATTTCCCCTTCACCTGCCAATTGTGCTTAGGGGAAGGATGCGGTAACACTAAATTCTTAACTGCAGTGACATTGCGCAACCAGTGTTGCAGCTGAATTGGAGGGTAAAAATCCTTTGTGGCCTTTGTGTTAGAGAGATTGAGAGACAAGATATTAATCCAAGAGCACTCGTCCCTCCCTCTTCCCGTCATGCGCCCTTCTGCTAGTTACATATTTCATTATTTTAACCAGCTTTCTTAATTTTTCAGAAGACTTAGATGGAATCCTGTTATATATAGTATGAGAATTTTCAAGTTTTGATTACTTAAATGAAACAAAAAGGTAATGATATTAAAATAAATCGCCCAAAACCAGAGGCTATAAAAACTAGAAATACAACTCAACATAAATTTACCAGGTAAATAATAGCTACGGAGATTAGCTTGTGGGCGAATTTGGTCCCACCACGAGAGAAATGACAAAAATCTCAACTATCGTTTGGTATTAAAGCTATGTATCTGAGAAGATAGTAGAGTCAAACATCGGAAATCTCGCCTTTCCTCTATCTAATCTCTCCTCGTTCTCTCTCCCTTCATTTATATCCTATTATCCACTTTCTCTTCTTCTTCGACAGTTTTATTGCTCGCAAGAAGTGTCCATTGTCAGAATTCTTGAAGATTATGGCCAAAGGTATTTCATTTTATCATGAATTTGTTTGCATAAAATTTTTAACTTGTGGCATTAGAGCCACTTTTGGTCTTAGATTGATCGATTGATTGTTTGCCTAAATTGATTTGCTTTATGATAGTTAAAATATGACATATGAAGTGGAGCAAAATCAAATTCTGAAATGATATGCATAAGAAAATTTAAAAATAGTTTATAACTTAGTTTGGTTGTTATGAATCCACAGATGTCAATTTGATTATTTCTTAATGTTGTGGTCTTATGAAAAGGTGCTGCCTAGACATGTTTTCAAAATGTCCTGCATATGCGCAAGGCATGAAAAAGTACGGCCAACTTCGATTTTGACCACGTAACCTGGCCTAGGCGCCAAAAAGCATGCACCTATTATCTCATTTTTTAAACATTCTAATTTCTTGGGCGTAATTACTAATGTGGCCCTACGAACTAAATTAGCATGAAGGTTCTCTTGGGCACATTTATCGCAAAAGGGTCTCGTGTTTTCATTTTTCAATTGTCTAGTTCTGGAAAACTTGGAAACTTTCTACTCATTGGAATAATTAACTATAGATTTTATGCTCTAGTTGTTTGGCATGCATTATCTTATTCTAACTGGTCATAGGGTTATTAAAATACTACTGACAATAAGTAAAGTCCATATGCCTAAACACGTCTAGACTTGTAAAATTTGAAATTTGACCTTGAAGCATTGCTATACCTGACACCTTTTAGACCATCGCTTTGGTCACGGATTAGGTTTTAAAAAATTTCCATGCCATCGATAAGTTTCTAGTACCACTATTTTTGAATACTTGGATGTTGGATTTGCCTATATAAAGCGAGGCGTAAGCCTCAATGTGCTTTAAGGCATAATTCTCAACATAAACCAATAAATAATTCTGTTAATAAAGACATACAAAGGTAGTATTACATTAACTTTAAAACGTCTAAAAAATATAAAATAATTAAATTAAGGCTAATTTGCCACTAGCAACTTAAATTCGAAAAACTTATTAGTCACCTATTCACATAAAAGACCAGTAACCCACAACTAGAACACAAAGACTTATATAATTGATCATAATTGATCATTTGTTTAGAAGAGATTTTTTCTGAAGTGAGAAACGATTTCTTTGGAGAATGTGTGGAGAAAAGTAGAGAATAGTTATGAGTCCAATAGAATGTGTGGTTGTAAATGATTTTGAAAAAAACCAAAAAATTCTAAAAGAATCTTTTGAAATAAACCCTGAAAATAAGATCATATATTTAAGATTATTTCTTGCTTTATATTCTTTTTTGTTTTTTTGAAAAATTAAAAAGATAATACAGACAACAGCAACAAAAAATAAAAGAAAGAAAACACTGGAGTTTATGTCTTAGGTCTCTTATCACCATGCGTCTACGTTCTACCGCCAAAAAAAAAAAAAAAACATAAATTGGGGGGCTAATCACATTGTAGATTTAATAGGCTAGCGTAAGTCTGGCTTCATTTGTTCTCTCATCTAAGATTTTTGTGCTAGTTTTATAAGGTTAATCTGCTGTGTTTAAAACAACCAAAAACTTTTTGACCATTCTAGGCTATGAAAAACCAACCAAAAAAATTTGAGGCCAGTAATAAAAGCAGAAAAGAGTAAGAGTAAGAAGTGCACAAAGGTCATCATGAGGCTTGAGTCGTTAGCTTTGAAGGTTTTCACGAAGATCTCAAGTGAGGCCTAAGCTTTGAGCTGTATTTTAAACGATGTCTATAGGTATAACATTTGTTTATTTGTATGATTTTGTTCTCTTATCTTTTTAATAAATTAAGGTAAGTTCTTTGCACATTTTAATATATCTACCATAAGAAGGTTAAAATTTTGCTGTTGATTTGAAAGTTGGTGGTTATATTAATACTATAAGAACATAGGTTCTATATGTATAACCTCTTGATGAAAAAATTCTAAGCTCATGTAAGGCACTTTGATGAAGAAACTTTCATTCATGATATGTAATGAGAGTAGGAAAGTGTATGAGCACCTTACGAAGATTAGGGACATTGCTGATAAGTTAGTTCCTTGAGCTTGAGATTTTCAAGCCATTTCCAGCTCATTCTTAATTCTCTCCCTTTAGAATATGTACCATTCAATATTTCTTGTATCTCACATGACGGAAGTTGGCCAGTTAATAAATTACTAGCCACAGTGGCGGATTCAAGAATGTTGGTAAGCTAGGACGATCGTTGATTATTGACCATCGATCGTCAAAGGCCGTAATAGTGAGATTGTCTATTAATATTTAATTAAATAATATTAAAATTCTTCAATCAATATATAAATACAATAAAACGTAAATCATATACATATGAAAATATAATCCAATACAACCCAAGATAATAGAAAAAAAAAATACATGATACAAGCTTACTCTGTAACTATAAGTTTAGACACTTGCATTCTCTAGGGTCTCATATTTTGAAAACGCAGCGAGATTGCCTCATTCTTCAAAAATATATTGCTCCATGAACACACCAAATTGTCATTCAACCAATCATCTCCCATTTTGTTATTTTGTTGTGCAAGTCACTCCTAATTAGATTCATAGTCAAGAATGCCCTTTCAACACTTAAAGTTTCCACGGGTAATATCGAAGCCAATGTGATGAGCCTATAAACCAGTAGAAAATAACAAGAATGTCTTGTCTCAACCAACTTCTGAGCCATGCAAGATATGCTATTGAGATTAGAGAATGGTTTGTCTTTTCTCACAAGCATAAGAAACTTGTCTAACTATGAGCTCTTCACTGGTGAAATCCAAAGATAGAATTGAGGAAGGCTTAACAATTTAGCCCATCAAAAACTGTAAATGAGGCTCTTGGACTCAAATGCAAGTAAAGAGTTCAGTAGTTGTCTCTAAAAAATGATCATTTAACTCTTAAATTCAGTCTATCACTTGGCAATACAAATCAACATAAAAGAGACGATAATAAGTCACCTGATGAGTTCCCTACCTAGGTTGGCCTATCAATACTACAATATCCTCCATATTGGGCACCGGAATATGTTTATCAACACAAAACTCAATCACCCCACTCGACAAATTATCCCATCTGTTGTCCGTCATCTTTTGTGCTTTGCTTTTGAAGCATCAAGTTGGTGCACTTAGCGAAAGCCTAATTGTGTGTTCTATCCAAGAGACCAACATGATTTTTCAAAGTCTTTTTGTGCTTCCAATCCCTAAATCCAATCCAAATGAATGCATGTCCATTCCCTTGACTTCCCCTATCATGTTTGAACAAGTAGCAATATAATCAATAAGCTTCATTCTTTTCTATATTGTGCTCCAACCAATAAAATTCAGATAACCATTCTTTCTTAAAACATTTATTATTGTTTCCTATCGATCTTCTTGGAAAGTCATGTCCACGTGGTTGATAAGGACCTTGATCTAATTATGCTATCCTAACGTCATCTTTGTTATTAGGATTGTATGACTTGATAAGGGGATGTTTACTAGATCAGACACAAGATCATTCACATTGAATTGATTCCAAGACATTTTTGTGTTATCAATGGCTAACAACTCGTGTGCTCAACTACAAGTAGTTGCGGGACTAGATGCACCAACAGAAACTTTCGTTTCGGTTAAAAAAATCGTTCCATAATGTGTGTGAAAATTGAGAGTAAACGCATATTAACTATCACTAATTTTCAATTTCCGATTTCCAACACCAAGACAATAATTCCAATTTCAAATCACAAAGCATTATTATAATTTGAATAAATCACAGATTCACATGACACAAATTATCATTTATCACAAATTACAAATTAGAGTTTTCATAAATCATCATTCATTACCAATTCACAATGCACATACTAAATCACCAATCAAATGAATTTCAAGACTAGAGTTCTAAAAGAAAATGGCATAAAAATGGACTAAAAAAAACAAAAAAAAAAAAAAAAAGAGAAGAAAGGACTCACAGTCACAATCACTCGGTGCCAGCGACAGGCAATGGCGGTCCTGCAGAGGCTCCTCAATCATGGTTGTAGACTTGCAGCGACGGTAGGGAGAGTCTGGGAGTTGGGAGATACAAGATAAACTGAGAGAAGGGTTTCCATGCAATAATGCAAATGCAATTGCCATTTAGCATTTGGGGGCAAAAGTCTGTATATAACACTAAGGCAAGCTTTTGGGCTAATTTTTTTCTCTCTTTTTTTTTTTGTTGAAAAAAAGGACCCAAAAATGTTTTTAAATAAAAGCAGGGAGGCAACAGCAGCTCACTGGCATCCCAGTCTCAACGGTAAGCGGCCGTTTGCCCAACCTCCTTCACCTGTAAGCCAGCACGGGCAGCCGAGTCGGCTTACCAGGTACTGGCTCCACCACTGACTGGATACTATGTTCAAGTGGTGGGAATTGTAATGGAAGGTTACACATACAATTTCTCCTTTCCAAACCCTACTAAATTATTTGAGAATTTACGTATATAACCGTAGATAATATTCCCTCTGAAAATTCTGTAAACCTTTCCACATGAATCTCTACTTAAGAATAGGCTAATTGAAAAATATAGTTACATATGTTTTTAACAAAATCTAAACGAATGGGATTTTACACTCAATCGTTTAAATTACTTGGACAAGTTTTACACACATATTTTATCAAAATATATAGAAAATAAAAGACTATTATACATGGGTTTAGGTGGTTGGTGGTTGAAGGTTAACCAGCCATGCATCAAATATGTTCTGGTATGCTAATGAAGTACTCGTTACGGTGCCAACAAAACTCGTCATATTCAGTGGAATCATGATAAACAAAAACTTGTCATATTTAGTCGAATCATGATATAATTTAGTACTTTGTGTTGTTGACTAAGGAGCAGTGCACATCCTTCTTGGACCAGTACTCTTATTCTTGTTGGAGTTGGATTTTTGTTCATAAGGGATTTTAGATTTTATTTTACTCTTTATTTGGGTTGTTTTAGGTTCCCAAGTAGAATTAAGGTTACTTTTCCTAGTGCTTTAATCTTTCTGACCTATAGTCGTGTAGATCATGTGGCTAAGCTTAAAAGTTACTTTTCTTCAAAGTATTTGTTACTAAAAAAAAGAACTTTTAAAACTTTGAAATTATGTTTCTTAAAAAGAGAAGCTTTTACTTCTTTTTAAGCTTGTTAGCGAAACACGATCCAAAACTATCAAATTTAGAATAGGTACCTATTATTTATGCATGATTGTTCCAGCAAAAATAACAATTCCAACAATTTAACTTCGTAGTCTGGGAAACTCTGCTGAGGGTTAAATCTAGATCACAAATTCTTAGTGTTTACTTCGATCTCTTCCAATATCCCTTTTGTTCTTCAAATCTCCTTCGTTTTCTTGTTGATTAAAGCTTGATGCCTCTTCACTTACACAAAGGGATATTGAGAAAGGCATCGATTACTATGAGACTTCTTCTCCATTTCAAAGTATTCATTTAGATTTATTGTGGCATCTAGTATCTCATTTGACTTAGAGTTGTCAAGGAGCTTGAATAAGATTCCGAA
>CAIGRO010015564.1:0-12032 GCA_903798355.1 Fraxinus baroniana
CCTCCTCCACTATATATGTCCCACTTCGCAACCCTCAAAAAACCAACCAAAGGCCCCAGAAAAAGGAATAGTTAAAGACTTGCATCTTTTACTAGTCTACATTAAGCCACATACATGGTTCAATTCACATTAATTACACGTTGGCATGTTGTTAATTTACATAGTAATTATGCTAAGAACAAGAATCACACAATTGATTGATAGTCTAAAAATCATACATGCAGAAGACAATGTTATGTATGAATATTACCAACTAGATCTTCCTCTCATTACTTCTCAAAATAATCAACCGTCAATGAGGAAAGCCAATAAACGATATGGAGAGGAGAGGGGACATAGCCATTATATAGGAAATCAGAAAGCCGGCACCCGGTTCTAACCCTGATTAGGGTTTACATAATCCCGGCCCACATACTTTAAATTACCATATTTTAAAAATAAATCGCGTAAGGTGTACAATGGCCCAAGTGATCACTAACATATCGGGCTTAATCATAATATTATTGCAAACTATACATCTAAGTCATAAAAATCGCAATAAAAAAGAAGCTCACATAATAGAATTATTCCAACATTCTCCGACTTTGGTAAACATGTAATTTCTATTGAACAAACATCCGGGTCAGACTACATAGGGCCACACAGGTATAGCTGCAACAGTAACACCTTACACAATATGAATATAAGATAGACTCTTAAAGTGGACTTTTAAAGAAATTCTTATAAGATAGACCAAACCCTCTTCAAGACTTTATATTCCTCCACATCCACCTCCGCCTACACGTCCACCCCACCCCAAACCCACAACCTCCTCCACTATATATGTCCCACTTCGTAATCCTCAGAAAACCAACCAAAGGCCCAAGAAAAACGGAATAGTTAAAACATTGCTTCTTTTACTAGACTACATTAGGCAACATACATGGTTCAATTCACTTTAATTACACGTTGGCATAATGATAATTTACGTAGTAATCATGCTAAGAACAAGAATCACACAATTGATTGATAGTCTAAAAATCATACATGCAGAAGACATTATTATGTATGAATATTACCAGCTAGATCTTCTTCTCATTGCTCCTCAAAATAATCAACCTTCAATGGGGCAAGCCAATAAACGATATGGAGGGGAGAGGTGACCTATCCATTATATAGAAAATCAGAAAGCCGGCTCCCGGTTCTAACTTTGATTAGGGTTTACATAATCCTGACCCACATACTTAAAATTACCATATTATAATAATAAATCCCGTAAGGTGTACAATGGCCTAAGTGATCACTAATCACAATATTATTGCAAACCATACATCTAACTCGTAAAAATCGCAATGAAAAATAAGCCCACATAATAGAACTATTCCAACATTCTCCGACTTGGGTAAACATGTAATTGCTATTGAACAAACATCCGGGTCAGACTACACAGGGCCACAAGAGTATAGCTGCAATAGTAACACCTTACACAACATAGACATAAGATAGACTCGTAAGGTGGACGTTTAAAGAAATTCTTATAAGATAGACCAAACCCTCTTCATAAATAAACTTTATATTCCTCCACATCCACATCCACATCCACTTACACCTACACATACACCTCCACCTCACCCCACCCCATCCAAACCATAACCCACAACCTCCTCCACTATATATGTCCCACTTTGCAACCTTCAGAAAACCAACCAAAGGCCCCAGAAAAATGGAATAGTTAAAAACTTTCTTCTTTAACTAATCCACATTAAGCCACATACAGGGTTCAATTCACAGTAATTACTCGTTGGCATGTTGATAATTTACATAGTAATCATACTAAGAACAAGAATCACACAATTGATTGATAGTCTAAAAATTATACATGCAGAAGACAAAGTTATGTACGAATATTACGAGCTAGATCTTCCTTTCATTGTTCCTCAAAATAATCAACCGTCAATGGGGAAAGCCAATAAACGATATGTAGAGGAGAGGGGACCTAGATATTGTATAAGAAATCAGAAAGCCGGCCCCCGGTTCTAACCCAGATTAGGGTTTACATAATCTCGGCCCACATACTTAAAAGTACCATATTATAATAATAAATCTCGTAAGGTGTACAACGGCCCAAGTGACCACTAACATATCAAGCTTAATCACAATATTATTGCAAACCATACATCTAATTCTTAAAAATCACAATAAAAAAAATCCCACATAATAGAACTATTCCAACATTCTCCGACTTGGGTAAACATGTAATTGCTATTGAACAAACATCCGGGTCACACTACACAGGGCAACACAAGTATAGCTGCAATAGTAACTCCTTACACAACATGAATATAAAATAGACTCTTAAGGTAGACTTTTAAGGAAATTCTTATAAGATAGACCAAACCCTCTTCGTGAACAGACTTTTTATTCATTCACATCCACATCCACATCCACCTATACCTATACCTACACCACCACCCCACCCAACCCCTAACCCACAACCTCCTCCACTGTATATATCCCACTTCGCAACCCTCAGAAAACNAAATTCTTATAAGATAGACCAAACCCTCTTCGTGAACAGACTTTTTATTCATTCACATCCACATCCACATCCACCTATACCTATACCTACACCACCACCCCACCCAACCCCTAACCCACAACCTCCTCCACTGTATATATCCCACTTCGCAACCCTCAGAAAACCAACCAAAGGCCCCAGAAAAACGGAATAGTTAATAACTTGCTTCTTTCACTAGTGTACATTAAGCCACATACATGGTTCGATTCACATTAATTACACTTTGGCATGTTGATAATTTGCATAGTAATCATGCTAAGAACTAGAATCACAAAATTGATTGATAGGCTAAAAATCATACACGCAGAAGACAATGTTATGTATGAATATTGCCAGTTAGATTTTTCTCTCATTGTTCCTCAAAATAATCAACCATCAATGGGGCAAACCAATTAGCAATATGGAGAGGAGATGGGACCTATCCATTATATAGGAAATCAGAAAGCCGGCCCCCGGTTCTAACCCTGATTAGGGTTTACGTAATCCCGACTCACATACTTAAAATTACCATATTATAATAATAAATCTCGTATGGTGTACAACGGCCTAAGTGATCACTAACATATCGGGCTTAATCACAATATTATTGCAAACCATACATCTAACTCATAAAAATCGCAATAAAAAAGAACCCACATAATCGAACTATTTCAACATTCTCCGACTTGCGTAAACATGTAATTGCTATTGAACAAACATCCTGGTCAGACTACACAGGGCCACACGAGTATAGCTGCATTAGTAACACCTTACACAACATAAATATAAGACTGACTCTTAAGGTGGACTTTCAAGGAAATTCTTATAAGATAGATCAAACCCTCTTCTTGAATAGATTTTATATTCCCCCACATCCACATCCACCTACACCT
This sequence comes from Fraxinus baroniana, assembly GCA_903798355.1. Classification (NCBI taxonomy): domain Eukaryota; kingdom Viridiplantae; phylum Streptophyta; class Magnoliopsida; order Lamiales; family Oleaceae; genus Fraxinus; species Fraxinus baroniana. The sequence continues at coordinate 3,430 of CAIGRO010015564.1, forward strand.
ACACCTACCCCTACACCTACACCTACACCTCCACCCCATCCCATCCCACCCCTAACCCACAACCTCCTCCACTATATATGTCCTACTTTGCAACCCTCAGAAAACCAACCAAAGGCCCCAGAAAAACGGAATAGTTAAAAACTTGCTTCTTCAACTAGTCTACGTTAAGCCACATACATGGTTCAATTCACAATAATTGCACGTTGGCATGTTGATAATTTACATAATAATCATGCTAAGAACAAGAATCACACAATTGATTGATAGTCTGAAAATTATACATGTAGAAGACAATGTTCTGTAAGAATATTACCAGCTAGATCTTCCTCTCATTCTCCTAAAAATAATCAACCGTCAATGGGACAAGCCAATAAACGATATGGAGAGGAAAGTGGATCTAACCATTATATAGGAAATCAGAAAGCCGGCCCCCGGTTCCAACCCTGATTAGGGTTTACATAATCACGACCTACATACTTAAAATTAACATATTATAAAAATAAATCTCGTAAGGTGTACAATGGCCCAAGTGATCACTAACATATCGGACTTAATCACAATATTATTGCAAACCATACATCTAACTCGTAAAAATCGTAATAAAAAAGAAGCCCACGTAATAGAATTATTCCAACATTCTCCGACTACGGTAAACAAGTAATTGCTATTGAACAAACATCCGAGTAAGACTACATAGTGCCGCACGAGTATAGCTGCAATAGTAAGACCTTACACAACATAAATATAAGATAGACTCTTAAGGTGGACTTTCAAGGAAATTCTTATAAGATAGACCAAACTCTCTTCATGAATAGACTTTATATTCCTCCACATCCACATCCACATCCACCCCCACCCCTAACCCACATCCTCCTCCACTATATATGTCCCACTTCGCAACCTTCAGAAAACCAACCAAAGACCCCAGAAAAACGGAATAGTTAAACACTTGCTTCATTTAATAGTCTACGTTAAGCAACATACATGGTTCAATTCACGTTAATTACACGTGGGCACGTTGATAATTTACATAGTAATCATGCGAAGAACAAGAATCACACAATTGATAGATAGGCTAAAAATCATACAAGTAGAAGACAATATTATGTACGAATATTACGAGCTAGATCTTCCTCTCATTGCCCCTCAAAATAATCAACCATCAATGGGGAAAGCCAATAAACGATATGTAAAGGAGAGGGGACCTAGCCATTGTATAAGAAAAATCAGAAAGCCGGCCCCCGGTTCTAACCCTGATTAAGGTTTACATAATCTCGGCCCACATACTTAAAATTACCATATTATAATAATAAATCTCGTAAGGTGTACAATGGCCCAAGTGACTAACATATCAAGCTTAATCACAATATTATTGCAAACAATACATCTAACTCGTAAAAATCGCAATAAAAAAGAAGCCCACATAATAGAATTATTCCAACATTCTCCGACTTGGGTAAACATGTAATTACTATTGAACAAACATCCGAGTCAGACTACACAGGGCCACACAAGTATATCTGCAATAGTAACAACTTACACAACATGAATATAAAATAGACTCTTGAGGTGGACTTTTAAGGAAATTCTTATAAGATAGACCAAACCCTCTTCGTGAATAGACTTTATATTCCTCCACATCTATATCCACCTACACCTACACCTACACCCCACCCCACCTCATCCAACCCCTAGCCCACAACCTCCTCCACTATATATGTCCCACTTCGTAACCCTAAGAAAACTGACAAAAGGCCCTAGAAAAACGGAATAGTTAAAAACTTGCTTCTTTTACTAGTGTACACTAAGCCACATACACGGTTCAATTCACATTAATTACACGTGGGCATGTTGATAATTTACATACTAGTCATTCTAAGAACAAGAATCACAAAATTGATTGATAGGCTAAAAATCATACATGCAGAAAACAATGTTACGTACGAACATTACGAGCAAGATTTTCCTCTCAATCCTCCTCAAAATAATCAAACGTCAATGGGACAAGCCAATAAACGATATGGAGAGGTGAGGGGATCTAGCCATTATATAGGAAATCAGAAAGCCGGCCCTCGGTTCTAACCCTGATTAGGGATTACATAATCCCGGCCCACACAATATTATTGCAAACCATACATCTAACTCTTAAAAATCGCAATAAAAAAGAAGCCCACATAATAGAACTATTCCAACATTCTCCGACTTGGGTAAACATGTAATTGCTATTGAACAAACATCCGGGTCAGACTACACAGGGCCACACAAGTATATCTGCAATAGTAACAACTTACACAACATGAATATAAAATAGACTCTTAAGGTGGACTTTTAAGGAAATTCTTATAAGATAGACCAAACCCTCTTCGTGAATAGACTTTATATTCCTCCACATCAACATCTACCTACACCTACACCCCACCCCACCTCATCCAACCCCTAGCCCACAACCTCCTCCACTATATATGTCCCACTTCGTAACCTTAAGAAAACTGACCAAAGGCCCCAGAAAAACGGAATAGTTAAAAACTTGCTTCTTTTACTAGTGTACACTAAGCCACATACACGGTTCAATTCACATTAATTACACGTGGGCATGTTGATAATTTACATAGTAATCATGCCAAGAACAAGAATCACACAATTGATTGATAGGCTAAAAATCATACATGCAGAAGACAATGTTATGTACGAATATTATGAGAAAGATCTTCCTCTCATTGCTATTCAAAATAATCAAACGTCAATGGGACAATCCATTAAACGATATGGAGAAGAGAGGGGATCTAGCCATTATATAAGAAATCAGAAAGCCGACCCCCGGTACTAACCCTATTAGGGTTTACATAATCTCGGCTCACATACTTAAAATTACCATATTATAATAATAAATCTCGTAAGGTGTACAATTGCCCAAGTGACCACTAACGTATCAAGCTTAATCACAATATTATTGCAAACCATACATCTAACTCGTAAAAATCGCAATAAAAAAGAAGCCCACATAATAGAATTATTCCAACATTCTCCGACTTGGGTAAACATGTAATTGCTATTGAACAAACATCCGGGTCACACTACACAGGGCCACACAAGCATATCTGCAATAGTAACACCTTTCACAACATGAATATAAAATAGACTCTTAAGGTGGACTTTTAAGGAAATTCTTATAAGATAGACCAAACCCTCTTCATGAATAGACTTTATATTCCTCCACATCCACATCCACCTACACCTACACCCACACCTACACCTCCACCCCACCCCACCCCACCCCATCCAACCCCTAACCCACAACCTCCTCCACTATATATGTCCCACTTCGCAACCTTAAGAAAACCAACCGAAGGACTCAGAAAAACGGAGTAGTTAAAATTTTGCTTCTTTTACTACTGTACATTAAGCCATATACACGGTTCAATTCACATTAATTACACGTGGGCATGTTGATAATTTACATAGTAATCATGCTAAGAACAAGAATCACACAATTGATTGATAGGCTAAAAATCATACATGTAGAAGACAATGTTATGTACGAATAATATGAGCTAGATCTTCCTCTCATTGCTCCTCAAAATAATCAAACGTCAATGGGGCAAGCCAATAAACGATATGGAGAGGAGAGGGGATCTAGCCATTATATAGGAAATTAGAAAGCCGGCCCCCGGTTCTAGATTAGGGATTACATAAACCCGGCCCACAAACTTAAAATTACCATATTATAATAAAAAATCTCGTAAGGTGTACAATGGCCCAAGTGATCACTAACATATCGGGCTTAATCACAATATTATTGCAAACCATACATCTAACTCATAAAAATCGTAATAAAAAAGAAGCCCACATAATAGAACCATTCCAACATTCTCCGACTTGGGTAAACATGTAATTGCTATTGAACAAACATCCGAGTCAGACTACATAGGGCCACACAACTATATCTGCAATAGTAACAACTTACATAACATGAATATAAGATAGACTCGTAAGGTGGACTTTCAAGAAAACTCATATAAGATAGATCAAACCCTCTTCTTGAATAGACTTTATATTCCTCCAAATCCACATCTACCTACACCAACACCTACACCTACACCTACACCTACACCTCCACCCCATCCCACCTCTTCCCGCACCTAACCCACAACCTCCTCCACTATATATGTCCCACTTCGCAACCCTCAGAAAACCAACCGAAGGCCCCATAAAAAACGAAATAGTTAAAAATTTGCTTCTTTTACTAGTCTACATTAAGCCACATACATGGTTCAATTCACATTAATTACACTTTGGCATGTTGATAATTTACATAGTAATCATGCTAAGAACAAGAATCACACAATTGATTGATTGTCTATAAATCATACATGCAGAAGACAATGACATGTTGATAAATCTCGTAAGTTGTACAATGGCCCAAGTGATCACTAACATATCAAGTTTAATCACAATATTATTGCAAACCATACATCTAACTCGTAAAAATCGCAATAAAAAAGAAGCTCACATAATAGAATTATTCCAGCATTCTCCGACTTGGGTAAACATGTAATTGCTATTTAACTAACATTCGGGTCAGACGACATCGGGCCACATGAGTATAGCTGCAATAGTAACACCTTACACAACATAAATATACGATAGACTCTTAAGGTGGACTTTCAAGGAAATTCTTATAAGATAGACCAAACCCTCTTCATGAATCGACTTAAATTCCTCCACATCCACATCCACATCCACATCAACCTACACCTCCACCCCACCCCATCCCACTCCTAACCCACAACCTCCTCCACTATATATGTCCCAACTCGCAACCCCCAGAAAACCAACGAAAGGCCCCAGAAAAACGGAATAGTTAAAAACTTGCTTCTTTTGCTAGTCTACATTAAGCCACATACATGGTTCAATTCACATTAATTACACGTTGGCGTGTTGATAATTTACAAAGTAATCATGCTAAGAACAAGAATCACACAATTGATTGATAGTCTAAAAATCATACATGTAGAAGACAATGTTATGTATGAATATTACGAGCTAGATTTTCCTCTCATCACTCCTCAAAATAATCCACCTCAATAGGGCATGCCAATTAACGATATGAAGAGGAGAGGGGACCTAGCCATTATATAGGAAATCAGAAAGCCGACCCCCGGTTCTAACCCTGATTATGGTTTACATAATCCCGGTCCACATACTTAAAATTACCATATTATAATAATAAATTTCTTAAGGTGTACAATGGCCCAAGTGATCACTAACATATCGGGCTTAATCAGAATATTATTGCAAACCATACATCTAACTCGTAAAAATCGCAATAAAAAAAAAGCCCACATAATAAAATTATCCAACATTTTCCGACTTGGGTAAACATGTAATTGCTATTGAACAAACATCGGAATCAGACTACATAGAGCCACACAAGTATAGCTGCAATAGTAACACCTTACACAACATGAATATAAGATAGACTCTTAAGGGGGACTTTCAAGTAAATTCTTATAAGATAGACCAAACCCTCTTCATGAATAGACTTTATATTCCTCCACATCCACATCCACATCCACCTACACCTATACCCCACCCCAACCCATCGGCCCATCCCACACCTAACCCACAACCTCCTCCACTATATATGTCCCAATTCTCAACCCTCAGAAAACCAACCAAAGGCTCCAGAAAAATGGAATAGTTAAAAACTTGCTTCTTTTACTAGTCTACATTAAGCCACATACATGGTTCAATTCACATTAATTACACGTTGGCGTGTTGGTAATTTACATAGTAATCATGCTAAGAACAAGAATCTCACAATTGATTGATAGTCTAAAAATCATACATGCAAGACAATGTTGTGTATGAATATTACCAGCTAGATCTTCCTCTCATTGCTCCTCAAAATAATCAACCGTCAATGGGGCAAGCCAATAAACGATATGGACAAGAGAGGAGACCTAGCTATTATATAGGAAATCAGAAAGCTGGCCCCCAGTTCTAACCCTGATTAGGGTATACATATCCCGGCACATATACTTCAAATTACCACATTATAATAATGAATCTCGTACGGTGTACAATGGCCCAAGTTATCACTAACATGTCGGGCTTAATCAGAATATTATTGCAAACCATACATCTAACTTGTAAAAATCGTAATAAAAAAGAAGCCCACATAATAGATTTATTCCAACATTCTCCGACTTGGGTAAACATGTAATTGCTATTGAACAAACATTCGGGTCGGACTACACAGGGCCACACAAGTATAGCTGCAATAGTAACACCTTACACAACATGAATATAGGATAAACTCTTAAGGGGGACTTTTGAGGAATTTCTTATAAGATAGACCAAACCCTAGACTCTTAAGAGGGACTTTTAAGGAATTTCTTATAAAATAGATCAAACCCTCTTCATGAATAGACGTCATTTTCCTCCACTCCACCTACACATCTACCTCCACCCACACATCTACCTCCACCCCACCCCTTACCCGCAACCTCCTCCACTATATATGTTGCGGTAGACCTTTTTTTCAGCATTTTTTAAATGTTACGGTAGACCTCTTTTGCAGCATTTTTTAAACGTTGCGGTAAACTCTTTTGCAGTGTTTATTAAACCTTGCGGCAGACTCTTTTCCAGCATTTTTTCAGCGTTGCGGCAGACTCTTTTCTAGCGTTTTTTCAACGTTGTCGTAGACATTTTTTTTTTTCCAATTATATATGGTAATTGACTGCCAAAAATGAAAATGACACTTTGTAATCAAATTTTGAAATTGCATAAAAATTGATAATTTCATTATAAATTTTTGAATCAATACAACATACATTAGAATGTGTTACAACACAACCTATCTAAAAATGAGTAATGCTTAAAGAGCGAAACTATAATAAACTAGTTACAGCACAACCTATCTAAAAATTGATAATTCCCCTGTGAACTATATCGTCCATAGAANAGTTGAACTTGAACCAATTCATGGTTATGCTTACACTTACAAAATTAATGAACAACAAGAAGATGGACCAAAAATAGAATAGCTGAAATTAGATGCAGATCTAACATACCACATCAATTAGAACAAACATGGCTTGTGAACAAAGAGATCCTTAACATCCTAGCCATTCCATTTGCTATAGCTGCCTGTGTAGGCTCTGATAATTTGAATGGTTTCATCATCTTGAAAGAAGTCACTTTTGCAGTCTCTAACGCAGTGAGAAATATAATTTTAGTAGGTATTGCTCCAGTAATGACTGTGCCGAAACCTCTATATAAACCGGGAATCCCATCTGTTTTTAGTAGACCTTTGATGATGGAAAATGCATTTCTTTCTATAGCATCATGTGAAGCAACCTGCATCCTGGTCTTCACAATCGAAATTGGATAAAGTGAAACTATAAAACCCGTAAAAGTCCCTGCTCCAACAACATAGAACTTGATCTTATCAAGCCTGCAAGGGAGGACACTAAAACACTTTGAATGCCATATAATTTAAAACTTGAACTGTGGCAAGTGGAACTTAAAAGAGTAAAAGACAAGTATCAGAGAATAATTATTAGATATTTCACACTCCACAACGATTGGATGTCGAGTTGTCAAATGATTAAATATTCGCATAGTCTGTAACAAAAAAATAAATAAATAAAAGCTAAGATCTACGTGTGATCAATTCGAGAGAAATAACGATAATTTAGACAATTGAAACAGGTGGAAAAATCTCGTTTATACAAATGATGTAATCCTAATAAACAAGTCAGAAGAAAGAGATAGAAAATAAGATCTAACTACATTAAATCTTTTCAAGGTGTAGCGATATACTGGATACTGGTAGAAATTTATGAACTGCGGCAATAGAATGGGTTACGAGTTGACTTACAATTCTCCTTGATGCTTGCACTTCCTGAACACTTCATAATTCCATGGAGAATTGCAGCAGAGACTTTGGAGGAAAGACCTCAGGGAAATAATCCCCATAAATTAAACTATTATAAAAACAAATATCCAGTAGATAAAATAAGCAACCAGTTGTCACAAAAACATTCACTAACTGCCCCAGTATGATCCTCGTCCTGCTTGCACGATCCATAGACCAGCTCTTCACTTTANTGCACGATCCATAGACCAGCTCTTCACTTTATTGGTGGTTCCTTCGGGTTTAATAACAATAAATCCAACATTTTATATCTTTCCTCAACTATCACTGGTGATTTGATATCAATGGCTATGAAAGATTATTAAAGGTGAAAGAAATTAATGAAAGAGCACACTGTAAACCGCTTAGCCATTATCTTATAACTAATAGAGGAGGAAATTGCTAGTGAAAGTATTGCGCAGTTGATCAGATCAGGATCGAAGCTACAAACTGAGTCAAGGTCAAAGCACCAACAGTTGCTTTCGTAGAATAGATTAGAAGTACCAAAGTAGGAAAAGATAGTATGCACCTACATAAGAAGTAAAAACGAAGAAATATAAATTTCATCTGTATGATTAAGGCAACAAAAAAAAAAAGAAAGAAACAATGACTAACATAGGAAACTAGAACTCCCCTTGAACACCGAAGGATTCTAGAGTCAACCAACTGATTTCTTTCTCTA
>CAIGRO010015578.1:0-12505 GCA_903798355.1 Fraxinus baroniana
AGTTTCTTTTCCATCTAAATTACAAAAGAAAAATTCTTGCTAAAACTTGAAAGAAATAGTAGAAAATGATTATCCTCTATGAGAAACACTTGTAGGACAATTTTTCCATTGGATTTTCATGGTGGCATGTTAACCTAACCTAGAATGTTGGATGGATTCGATGGCTTGCTGTTTTACCAAGTATCTATTGGATTCAGCTTGGGGTATTCATAAATGAGTTCTGTTATTTCACCACTTAAATTTGTCTTTTAACTATAGTCTTATCAATTAATAGAGGTCCTTTGCCATTAATGCACAGTATTGGTTAAATTGGCACATAATTCTGGAACCTGGGAGATTGTTAATCATACCTATTTAGGGACTTGACCTTGTGTTTAATCAAAATGAAAGGGCTTCAGAGGTTCTCATATTAGAACATTTTGTATCCGTGGTTCAAGACTAACAACTATGGCGAACTAATGATGCAAAGACAGAAAAACTTATCATTCTTTAAAAAGGAAACTATTTTTAGCAGCTAAGTTCTTGTATAACCTTCTAAAATGTTTTTCTGGACATGCTCATGTGCTAACGTTAATTGATGAATATATTCTTTTTTGATGGATTCTGCATTTGACCGCTAACTATTTAGAAGTTGAATGTGGAAGCTTCTCTAATGCAAATGTTGAATTTATTAATTGGAATGATTCAAAGGTTTAAAGGCAATAAGAGTTCTGTAGTTGTAAATGTGACGAATCACTAACATCTTAAATGTGAATTTTTGTTTCAGCAAAGCAGAAAATTCAACTAATTCAGACTACAGACCTCTATCAAAGTCCTTATCAGCTGTCATTACAAAGTCCCACTGCTCTGATGATGAAGTTATTGAGGTAGTACTCTTATCACAGAATGCAGATTCCCACAGTACTGGTGCAAGGCCAGAGAGATCAGTCCTCCGGGAGAATAAAGTTGCTACTTATTGGAATGAGATTCAAACTTTGATTCTTTTTGAGGATACAGATGCTACTCTGAGTGAAGATCGTGGTTTTATATCTACAACAACAGCTTGCAGAGACTGCCAAACAACCCATGATTTAACAAGCAATAGAAAGAAGTCTTGTTGATAGCATTTTGTCATAAATGACCTTCTTTAAGGCAGTGAAGTAACAGTTATTTTGTGGATATTTCTCTTAGGTAACAATCCTGTCCTTCCTAAGAGTTTGGACAGGTTAGAGTTAAATTTTGCTGTACCATCACTGAAGGAGCTATTTGGACTTGTCCGTGTGGTATGAGCTACTTGCAGATTTTCGTTTTCAAATTCTCATCAATTTCTTTATTTGGAACTACATTTTGATACCGTCATAGGTTTGTGCTGCAGAAAAAGCTGTAATTCATCCTCTCTTGGTAGAATGATTCATTAATTACTGTCGAGGAGACATTCGCAAAACCATCATGCATCTCAAGTTTTGGTGCCAATGCCAATCTCCTATTCATACTCACAAAATCTATTTTCTCCATATTTCTGTGACTTGGCCTGAAACTTTCTTTGTTTCCTATATCTACAATCATTCTAATATAAATTCTTCCTTTTACAGAATTGCTTCAGGCAATAACACAAAAATAACTTTGAGCTCCTATAATGCTCCCTTATTTATATCAAAGGGTTCAATATAAATCATGAAAAGATTCCAAGGATTTGCATGCATTTACAAATATAAATACACTAGTAGAATATAAAATTTTATTTGGTTAAAAATCTGTTTGTACTTTCAACTTATTGGTGGCTTCCATTTTGACCGCTTGTATCTTTTTTGTTACAAATTCAGCACTAAACTTTCATTTTTCTTACCTTGTTAGTCTCAATTCTGTCAATGGAAACTACATAATGTGCACGTGGCTGACGGAATTGTTATATGGCATAATTTTAGACGTTAAATACCAACAATTGGCCAACATTAATAGGTTGTTTCAGGATCAAATCTCAGTTTTGTGCTTGGTAATTTGTAAAAACGGCTTCAATAAAATGATATCTTTTCTGTTGGTCAATTGTTGGTATTTGGCATATGAGATTATGTTTGATAATAATTCTGCCTTTCATATGTACATTGCTATAGTTTATGTTGATGGAATTGAGTGGTGTCACTAACAAGGTAAGAAAATTAAAGTTCAGCGCTAAATTTTCAATAGAAATAAGACGGGTGACCTATAAGTTGAGTGCCAAATAGGTTTTTAACCCAATTTTTATTTTGTAGTTAAATATTTCCTTGTACCTTACAGGAATGCATCAGTATTCCACATTGGGTTTTTCAATGAATTTAAGTTTGCTTGCATAAATCATTTTTAATTGTACTAATTTGCTGGTTTCAAGTAATTTTTTTTTCCCGTGGGTTTTGCAATAAATTTGAGATGAAGTACTTCAATCCTTTAAGGCACCAATTTGTAAATGTGTTTAATGAATATTTTGTGGGGTTTTTAAAGCTGGACTAGTACTATTTTCTTGATTTATATAAAGATAATTTGCGGTATTACAATAAATTTAAGGTCGACTACATAGACCATTTCCCCTTTTTTCCATTCCTATTTTTTTTATTTATATAATGATTTTTATTTATTTTTGATTATTCAATTTTGACAGCCTTTGCCTGAAGAGCATCACAGAGGAATTTGTAGAACAGTGCATAAATGTTTTGGATTGCTTAACTATTGGAGTAATGAAGCAAAACAAAGGAGTTAGTGGATATCTTATCAGCACCAGATTGCATAAGAATATCTGGCTTTTGGCTTAGATTACTGCTTAATTTAGAGAAGTATTATATTAAAAAAAATATTATTTATTGTAGAAAAATGTGTGTTTCTCACATGCTTAATTGGGCTGGGCCGAGCTCTTCGCAGGAAGCTTAGAACGGTCCATTTACGAACCTGAGCCAGCCCATTACATTTATTGGTGATCCTTAGTAGCTTGTATGCCAGTCCCAAGGTGGGTTAAGCTTTTTCTCGAAGTAGCTTGATTCAACGCCTCTATAAACACGTTAATCAATATATTCCATAGTGTCCCCGGAGTCTGAGGGGTTCGCGGTTGCTGCTGTAAAAGCATTTGCCTTACGTACGCATACAACGTACATCCAATGGCATGCAAAGCCAAGACTCCAAACGAGAATTTCAACCTCCTCTAGCTCAATTCCAAATTCCAATGTATAGTAATAACAAGTTAAAATTTTCATCTGGTCAATGTTTCTAAGTAGTTCTCATATTTTAATAAAAGAAAAAAAAGTTAAAATAACTTGAGTATCAACTTATAATTTGAATAATGTTATCTAGTGTCTAGCATTAGTCTAAATGACAGTAGATGCCTCCTCTAAACTTGTCCAATGAGGTAAATTTTAACAAGTTTATTCAATGTCACTTAAACTGATGTTTAGATAGAAAGAGAAAGGGAAATGATAGGGTTTGACGTAAGAAGAAAGGGAAAGAGAAAGTATGTTCAATTGCCAAGAAAACAAAAATTCAGCTCACTCACGGGAATTTCAATTTCTCATTTTTTGTGGAATAAAGGGTCACGTGATCGAAAATGAGAAAAAGCAATTGCCAAGAAAATATGTCCTATCAAAAACGCGAAAAAGTGGGAAATGGTGGGATAATTTCCATCTTCCATGGAAAATTTGACCTATCAAACAGAGCTTAAATTTTATCAAAACAATAATTTCTTGTTCAATTATTGCATAAAAATCTTCGAAAGACAATGAATAACTAATTAAAGAGACCATTGTGTTATTTTATTTTATTTTATAAGCCTCAAAGAAGATAAGGGCAAAACTTTTAAAACTTGAAGATATTATAGATACTTATAGCTAATCGATGTAATGCATTACAAAATGATGATCCATTCGATCTTTCTTAAAAGCCTCCAACAAGATAGAGCAAGACGCTGCAAGCCATATAGTATAGGAGTGATCACGTTTTTATCGCTCAAAATTATGATAATATAGGTTCGTTCAAGTTCTACTAAACATAAGAAAATTGGGCCAATGTTTGCTTTACAATCCACCAAAAAAGGGAGAAGAAAAAAAAAAAAAAAAAACCAAGGGTTTGCTTTAGAAGACATAATTGTCGCCTAACCGTGGGGCTCATTGACATGAATGCAATGAGGAAATATAGATAGCTATTAAACACCAACTTATAATCATAATACATCACTATAAATTGGTGGAATGTTCCTATCAAACATTTGAATTTATTACCTTATTGATTTAAGTTGCACCATAAATATATATATATACCATATCTAACTCTATATAAACATATTCACACACTAAATCTTGTGTTTTCTACTCAAAACACACACACACACCTTATTTTTTCTTTAGTGAACTAGTTCTTCTTGAATCCTACCCCCTATTATCTACCCAAAGAGTAAAATGAATAAGTGTTATTTTCATCCCAAAGAGTTGGTTGTGGGGGTTTGTGCATTGTGCTTGAATCAAAGGCTTTTAGTTTTAGCTTCAAAGCAAGGACATATTCAGCAAACAAAAGCAACTCATACAAAGAAACCCTCCATGGCCTTGCCCAAAATTTTTGCACTAAATGGCCAAGAAATCAGACACCATAAATCCGACTATTGTCTTAGTTCCTCCAGCAGTCGAGAAGGTTAGAAAAGTGTGTTCATTTTGTGTTTTGTGTTGTTAATCCTCTCGATCGGAAATACAACATTAGGCCTTTTATTCTAGGAATTCTCTCCTCTTGTATGTGTTTTTTTTTTTTTTTTTTTTCCTTTTTTGTGGGTTTATGTTTATGTTCTTGATTACTACCATAAAGGAAAGATTACATTGATGAAGAAACAATAAAAAGAAAGAAAGTTTAGAGTTTTGCATACTTTGCATGGATTTTAGTGAAAGTATTGGATTGAGAAATTCATATCATAAGATTTAACAAGGTTTTACGCTGAGTATTAACGAACTCAACTTTCCTCTCTACCGGGCTTGGGACCAGAAATATTTGATCGCCTATATATATTTTGATGAATTTAGCATTTAGCAATGTGATTATGGCTTACGCGTACACTTGAAGTCTTCAACATATACTTAGCCTACGTTTGGCTCTCATTTTTTAAAACTCAATTTCATCGCATGTTTCACGGGATCCACAACTTTTATCATCTTTTAGGCCATATATTCCATCAATTTTTTATCATAATTTATGAANGGATCCACAACTTTTATCATCTTTTAGGCCATATATTCCATCAATTTTTTATCATAATTTATGAAAAAATCTGATTATTAGTGAACCAAACAGGGGCTCAATATATATATATCTGTATAAGGTTATTGTGCAATTAACTTTCCTAAACTAGTGCAGGTTAGTGCTATAAATCTTTAAGGACCCCATAGTTTCTTGTTTCACATTGCCTAATCAACTTTATTCTTAGCAATAGATTGGGAATCAAATGGCATAATATTATTTTTATGTGGGACCAAGAATTCAACTCTATAATATATGGTATATATTCTTGTTATATGTAATAGTCAAGTTGTATTCTTTTTTTTTTCTTTCCTTTGATCCGGAAGTTTGGCACTGAGGACTAAATCATAATGCACAATATTTAAAATGAAAAATAAATTACAAATTCGTTCGTTAACTATCTTATCTAGTATTTCGTATTATCGTACTTAAGATTTTCTCCCACTGCAGAAGCCTTTATATCAATCAAGTTTGAAGACAATGGTGTTGCCTCTTGGGACAAGGGCACAACCAAGAAAATCAAGAGTGTAGTAGAGCAAGAGAAGATGCGTAGAACGCTAATGTGGCGGAGGCGGATTGGCTACCTCTTCCAGCTCAGCAGATGGAGGAGGTCTAGTAAACACAATGTGGGTACAAAGTTAGAAGGGGCAAAGGTTAGATATGGATGGATAAGAACCCTTGCAAAGAGGAGGACCAAAGTTAGTTGACAAGTCTGTCCAAAACTACTCTCATCAATTCCTCTACCAGATGTATAAAATGTTAAAAATGCTTTTGGTGTTAAATCATGGAGTGAAGGTAGAGGATGAATGTGTACATGAAAAGAATATATATTCAAGAACTTCCTCCATGAATGTTGTCACATTCGTTACACTTGCAATAATTTGATTAATTCTCCTCAAAAACATTTAGACTACATCATAAGTGACAAGCTCTCGCAGTATTAGAGTAGAACATAAGTGTCATTCCCAAAAATGATTTACCACACTAGGAGCATGATTAGTATACATAGTAATGGATGATTGCTTAGTACAACGTACGAGACTTTTTCACTTATTTTTTTCCCTTGATTTTATGCAGTAATGTCATGTCCATCTTATCAAACATACTGCTGAGGTGTTTTTATATTTTTGTCATGAAGTGATTAATTTGAAACTTGGTAATTTTCTATAGATTCTCCACTAAATGGAAAGATATATAAGTGGCACAAGGGCCATACATATATTCTGATTGGCCTTGTCCTCTTATTGTCTGCAAGAAAAAGTAAATGCTTGCTTCTGTCCAAAGAGCAAAGAATCAGTTGATATGTGATGATAAACTTTTTCTTGTCCTAAAAAAACGGAAACAATTTTCATTTCAAGTGTCAATCCCTAGTCATAGAACTCAATACCCTTGATCTCCACAGGCTCACAAAATGGCATGCCTGTGTATGGGACTAATAGGTGACATTGTTCAGTTATATCAAAGCATAGTAACCAAGAAAAATTTTGGGCAATATGTCCCACACGAATCGATGAATGCTGAGAATCACCCTATTTAGCATCTTTGTAAATTTCCCAAAGCAAGACTATCCCACCCCAGGTGCAATCTATTTAGTGGCAAAAGTTGCAGAGGAAGATAAAAATAGAGAAGGAAATAGTTAGTGAAGAGGGACCCCTCATATCCACCAAGAATCCACAAAATGTGGCATCAATAATAAATGGTATCAACTTTATTTGCTTTCTATTCATTATGGTTGTTAAAGAGGGATCCTTTTGGGAGCTGAAGTCAAAGAAGTTGTATAAGGCACATAGTTTTCTCACACTGCATTGAAAGAGCCCATACTTTGTAAAGCATAAATTAAATAATACCCTACCAAAACTTTAGACAAAATGGTAGGCCTAAGAATAAAATTTAGATTCATCCATTTTCTTTTTGAGTATGGATTTGCAGTGTTGTCTGTGGTTGGTGAGGATTCAGCTAGATCTTTCTTTTTGTCAAGGCCACAATTCACGAAATTTTATGTGATTTTATTATGGCAATAAATAATAATAATTCATTTAGTAGAATTTTGGCAGGTTCCATCTTGCACACTATCTCATCTCTTCTTTGAACGATTTCCTGGACCAGTTGATACTTTCGTTCAATATATTTTTCATGTTGATAGCTTGGTTCTTTTGCATTTGTCACCTCTCCATTGTTATCATGTTACATAGCAGTGAGATGTACGAAGAACGACCTCAAGGTGTAGCAAAAACTTTCTTAGACACATAGCCTCCTCAACTGCTTCATAAGTTGTCGTGTACTTTGCCTCCATGATGGAATCAACAATACAAGATTGATTGATACCCTTCAAACCACTACACCATTACCATAGGATTAATCTACTTGTACAAAATGGTGTACAAAATGATTGACAAAATCGACACTTGGCGCCCCCCTATTGGAGGGGCGGACTCATTACCATATTGGAACATTGATCCTGATGTGGACTTAGAGAGTCTCTATCAACTTGAAAATTAGAATCAATATTACTCGTAGGGATATGACGTGAAGCTGAATAAATAAATATAATCTCTAATTCTATAAAGATACTTGAGTGTATGCTTAACAATAGTCTTATATTTCGGTCTTGAGTTTGATTGATATCCACTTGGCGCTTCTATTTGAAATGTGCCTACGTGGCCCTGTTCAAGTAGCATGGCCCTGCTAAGAATTGTAGGTCTAAACCTCCATCAAGTTTCTATGAAGACCAGGCATGTTATTCCAGCAATAATCGGCAAAATATCATCAATTGGGTTGTTGATTCAGAAACATGTCACCACACGACTTCCGATTTATAGAACTTGGCTATTCATTCAGAATATGGCGTCAATGAGATAACCATTGGCGACAATAATGGTATCCCAATCATTCACACATGTTCTACCTTTCTTCCCACACCCACTCGCAATTTTATATTAAGGGTATGTTTGACAAGAATTTTGATTTTGCTTCTCATAGAAGGGTTTCTTGAGAAATCTAGCTTAAACCAACTTCTTTAGAAAACTCTTATAGTCAGACAAAGCGCTTTAAAAAAATTATTTAAATAGAGTTAGCATTTTAATCTCATAAGCAGTTTTTATTTCAAAAGTCATATCAAACGGACCCAAGTGATGTCATGTGTGCACCTTCATTATCTGATCTTTGAACACTAACTTCCAATGAATAAAGTTCTTTGTTGTGCAAGTACACTTGCCTAAAGGTCAATGTCTAGTTCAAATGATAAGAGCATAGCCTTCAAAACTAATGGAATGTGTTTGATACTTGTTTGGGAAGGAGCAAAATACTTCTATCCCCTTCTCTGATCAGAAAAAGCAACTTGCTTGCAGAAAATGTATGTAAAGATGTGCCTAAATAATAATAATAATGAGCAAGGTCCCAATATTGTAGATCATTTTCATGAGGTTGAAGAGGGAGATTTAGGCTTTTATATCCATAAATTACTTCAAGTTTCTAATCTGGGTTATGATCATTCCGCAACTTTAATTGGCAGGTAACGGAATATATCAGACTTAACAGATACAGAACTGGAATGTGAAGTACAAATACACCAATAGAAGCAGACTCAAATTTTTTTATTTTTTTTTTCCCATCAACTAGTCACTACATCTGTGGCTTTATAGATAAGCAGTTATAGCATTTAAACAAATTTTCTTCCAGTACAATTACGAAACAAGTGGCACCTTATTAACTGAAAATAGTCATCTCTATCCTCAGCACTACATGTATGAGATCGCAAAATTGCAATAACTACACGCGACGTTTCTTTCGGAGACGGCAACCATTATGTGGCTTCCGAGTGGTGTCCTCGATGTAGACAACTGGATTCAGATCACCCCGTGAATGAGTATAGCCCTCTCTAAAGCTTAGAACGGCTTGCTTCTTTTTCTTGAAATAAGTAAATCCATTCACTTTCATCACAACAGACTTCAATTTCATCTCCCTTGCTTTACGTCCAATGTCTTCTGCAGCTGCTTCAGCAGAGTATCGAGAGACTTTACCTCCTTTCGTTGCTAGTTTTCCAGCAGAAGTTCCCAGTTTTTTGTTCCCTTTAGAATCTGTAACAGTTATAAAGGTATTGTTTCGCATCAGCTTTACATGGACAATATCAGCATTTTGCTCAAGATGGAGCTGAGAAAGTGATGGTCTGCCCATTGGATTATATCCGTTTCCCTGAATTATTTCCCGGACAAAGTCCATGGATCTAGAAGTTCTTCCTGCCTCATCCTCAGTTTGCCGTCCAGAATGAATGTAGCTCCTGAAACCCACAGCATATGGTACAGTCACTCTCTCCTGCACTTTCATCAAACCAAGCTCCCCAGCCAAATTTCCCAAAATTGACGACTTGGGATGTGCATTGCCTTTGAAGGTTTCTGCACAAAATGCATACATATGACATAGAGGAAAATGAATTATGACTAAATTGAATTGCAAAAGATTGTTGCTCAAGCAGCACATCAGTCAAAGAGTAAGAAGATCATAACTCACCACCCACTTCCCTCCCTTTTCTACGTTCTTGATTAACTAGTTAACTAATTCTTTTCTATTTATTTCCCCAACAATTCATCAATTTATATGCAGGAAAATGCATAGAAGGGGAAGGGGAGTCCATCTTTGTTCTTGGCTAACAATTAAGATATGGCAGGGGTCGGTGGCATATTTTAAAATAACATCCAACATCCAATCATTAGACATTGAAATGCTCAGCATCAAAGTCTCAATCTATCAGCATATGGAGCTATCAACATATCACAGCTACTGCAAAAGCATAGATTTAATGCAACACGAAATTTGGTTTGCAACTTTAATTTCAAAATATCACTTTGAAATAAAGAAGGCAAATTAAAAGGATCCTAGTTTGAGCTATGTGTGGTCATCCTAATATGGCCAAAGCTCTAATAAAGCAATGCACTAATGACCAAATATAAGAGCTCAGATCCATCCACTTACAAAAGCCAGCACAACCAAGAAGCATTAGGCTCATAGAAGGCTCGAGCTCAGGCATACCATATTCAATCTGGTGTAGGTATGAGAAACAAGCAAAGCAGGGTGGTTCCTATCAAGACTCTGAGGACTTGACAAGCAAGTGGCCCGCACAAACAGTGTGGCGTCCACTGACAGGTGACTGATTCAAAAGGGTTTCCATTACCTCTCTCGATACTAATTTTAAATGATTTGTTCATGCCTCTTAACTTACTATAACAATCATAGTCACTCGGAACATTAGTGTTAAAATGACCACCCTCCAACTTCGACCTAACCACCCGACATTCCTGCGAATTTTAATTTAGAGGCGTTGAACATCATTGCCAATGAAATTCCATATACAGGTTATGCATAAACAAAAATGTACGAATGATTATTCGAAAATTATCAAACAAAAACCATACAATACTGAAAGATCTCACAGAAATTAACAATCTTCACTTAAAAATCAAAATCCAAACAAAAATACTCACATATATACGAATCCAAATGATGCATAGACTAAATTTATGCATATAACATAAAAAATAGAGTAAAAAGATAAACCAACCTGAGTAGAGATGGAAGTTGTGCGCGTTTTGCGAGAACGCATGAAAGGGTCGATGGGATTCGAGTCGAAGGATCCGAGAAGCTTGGCCAGAAAAACAAGCCTTAATACCGGGGCCGAAAAGGCATTTTCGGAAAATCATTTTTGGATTTTGCTTTATTGAAAGAATGGATTCTGGAAGAAATATGAAAACAGGGTTTCGTAGGGTTTCTAATGGAAGGGTGGGAGTTCGGAACTGCTCAGGATAAGTTTCAGAGAAAAGGAAAACATAGCACTATTTGTCTACCATTTTTTCCATTTTTTTTTTCTCCAATTCATTTTGAATAACATATTCTTCTAAAATTCACTATTCAAAAATTTATTTTTCAACTTTAATGATAAACAAACAGGACATTGTCATGTTTGGTTGGGGAGAATAAAAATTTATAGACTTTTATTTTTTTTATTTTTATTTTTGATAACCGTGAATGTCCGAGTCAAATAGCGTGCACCTTGACTAATTCCACGTAGCCTGAAGTTTACGATCGGGTACTCACCTCTGTGTCTTGAAAGGACTCGAACTTGTGACCATTGAAAAGCAAATTCAATGCCTGATCAATTAAATAACCCCACAGGGTTAGACTTTTATGTATTATAATGATAATCGAGTCTTATAAATTTAGTAAATAATCAGTGATGCAATGGTAATAATTTTTAGGGCTCAAGAGCTACAATTGACATTTACCAATAAACTTACCATTTAGAACATTCCCCCTTGAATGACGTTAAAACTTTGTTTGATAAAGAATCTAATAGGACATAGAAGTCAAACGAAGAAAAAAAGTACAATTATTTTGGATTATTAAAAATAAATGATTATACATATAAAATGTATTACCTTATAACTAAATTACTTTGATTTTGAGAGAATTGTTCTGATAACGTTTTATAAAATGGAGAAAAAGAGGAGTGAATAAAAGTCAATAAAGTTGTTTGTATTATAATAAGAATCAAAGCTCTATATTATAGGGAATGATTAAAGATACAATAGTAATAATTTCTAGAATTCTAGGAGTATAATTGTATTCACTAATAAACTTAGCATTTACAATTTTTATTTTATTTTTTAGAGAAATTTATGGCTAGCTCTCTAATAAGTGAGGTTCGGGTTCTCAACATATTTAAACTTGTAAAAATAGGTCTTTGTGCAATAGAAACAATTAATGTGGATGTTAAAATTGCACGCGACTCCACCAACGACGTTTTTGGTTCTCGATCTGTTTAAAAATCTAGGTCCATACATGACAGAAAACGTCAGTTCGAAAATTAAAATCGCAAACGACTTGTCAATCGCCACTAAATCAATTGAAAGTTGAATGCCATTTTAACCATCACACTGACAATTTCAAAGGTCTGGGACCAAAAATCTCACTTTTGAAGTTGGGGGATACAAAATCACATTAGAGAGTAATTTTTCCTTGTTTTTAAGTGACCATTGCAATCTCAGAAAATTTAATTGTTTTCACGTTTTAATTTAAAAAATAAAAAAATAATAAAAATTGCATTTTTGGAAGGAATCCTTATCTTATTGTTATAGGAGGAAATTACATGCAACCAGGTCCTTAAAGTTTCAAAATTAAAAATCAGGTATAAAACTTTTTTAATCAAAATTCAGATATTTGATATTTTAAATATTTAACACTCAAACCCTAAAAATCACTCTCACCTCACCTCTCTTCCTTACCTCTTCCTTACCCCCTC
>CAIGRO010015589.1:0-13118 GCA_903798355.1 Fraxinus baroniana
TGCAGTTAGAAGTAAAAAAAAAAAAAAAAGAGAAACCATAATTCTCATATTCTTGTTCTCTGTGTAGATTTTCATTGGAAGCTGAAAAATTGGACAGTCGTGGATTGCATGTCGTAATTGTTCGTGTTCCAAGATCAACAAAGAAGTTTACAGAATCTACAAAATGTACAATTTCTATTACAATTTTTTTCTAAACACAAAGAAGATCGTTGGTGAGAATTGAAATATATTTTATTTTTCGTTGTGCATGTTAAGGAAATTCCAACATGTACCCCCCACCATCTCTTTTTTTCTTTTTTGGGGGAGTTCTCTTTGTTTTCTACTCATGAAGGGAATTTAGTGAATTTTCTGGCAAAATGCAGAAGCATGGCCATTCCATTGCCACACTGGCATTTAAGGCATGGGCTTTTATCATGTCAAAATTATTCCAAAGAAGTCTATCACCTTTGGTTTGACAGGGAAAATATTCAACAACAAAGGTTTTTAGGACACCAATTTGTCGTCCTAAAGTTATAATAAATCCGTCCTAAATAGTGATACTCGTCGTTTAAAATAGTGTAGCAAATAAAAGGACAATTGTGTACTTCCATCATAAATACTATTTACACCGATTTTACAACCGTTGTAAATAGATACGTATTTACTATTTAACAACATATTACTTTTTACCTTACAAATATTAAATAGTTTCATGTGAAGGCATAAATGTTTAGAAATCATACAAATATTTATTTATATAACATCTTTAAAATGTCTTTCTCACTATTACATTTTTTTTATATATATTTAATGCGTAAAAAATTTATAAATAGATGGAGCTGAGATTTGAATTCATGACTCTGCAATCTTAAGTCGTTGAATAGTTTGAATTTATTTATATTTTGCCTTAAATGGCTAATAATTTTAGTGTGTGACTTGTTTTATTGTTATCGATTGTTTTATAGCTCCCAAGTTACAATATAATCTCGCTAAAAAGAATGATTGAGAATAGGATGCTAGGCATAAATAAGAAACTATTCCATCTTGACTTGTCAATTTAGCATTCTTCAAAGTTGGAAGCATAATTCCCGTTTAGGAATCGAATTAGAATTATTTGGAAAAAATTATAGAGCCGAACATCTATGCAAATTCAAGGAATTTTAGGAATTCACCCCTCAATGCTTAATGCAAAAAGTAAATATGGACGATACTCGACATGTACATGCAGTACTCAACGTCATATTGCAGAATAATGGACAATATTGTAAATGATAAGTTTATTAGTGAATACCCCTACAATCCTAGAAATTATTATCATTGTATCACTAATCCTTTCCCATAAATATAAGGGTTTGATTCGCATTATAATACACACAAATATATTGACTTATATTCAGTATGATCTTTTTCTTTCTTTTTATTACATGTTATTAACACGATTTAAATTTATTTATATTTTGCCTTAAATGGCTAATTATTTTAGTGTGTGACTTGTTTTATTGTTATCGATTGCTTTATAGCTCACAAGTTACAATATAATCTCACTAAAAAGAATGATTGCGAATAGGATACTAGGCATAAAAAAGAAACTATTCCATCTTGACTTGTCAATTTAGCATTCTTCAAAGTTGGAAATATAATTCCCGTTTAGGAATCAATTAGAATTATTTGGAAAAAAATATAGAGCCGAACATCTTTGCAAATTCAAGGAATCTTAGCAATTCACCACTCATTGCTTAATACAAAAAGTATGGATCATACTCGACACGTACATGCAGCACTCGACGTCAAATTGAAGAATAATGAAGAAAAGTTGTAAATGATAGGTTTATTAGTAAATGACAATTATACCCTTACAATCCTAAAAATTATTTTCATTGTATCACTAATCATTCCCTATAAATATAAAATTTTGATTCTCATTATATTACAGACATGTCTATCGAATTATATTTTCTCTTCTATTTTTCTCTATTTTTATAACATGTTATCAACACGATTCATTTTCAAAAAGGCTCCTTTTTTTATACCGTAATGAATTCCAGTGACGTGATTATGTGAATCTTTTTTTTTCTTTTTTTTCAAATATTCTAGTTATATTTCATTTGCTCCCGAAGAACATAATTAAATACGATCTAAAATAAATTATGTTTTTACTCTTGAAGAGTAAATTATTTTAAATAATAATATGTTATTGCTGCTGAAGAGCATGACACTACGATTTCATTATTCCAAAAGAATATTGACATATTACTCTAAAAAAGTGATAATAAAATGTAATGTGCTCTCGAAGTAGCACACGTCTCGAAAAATTTATATCTCATTGTGTTCCTAACGAAACAAAAATTAAACAACTCAATAATGGGTTGTAGCTTTTAAAGGAAAGTAATTTTTTATATTATTAATATTCAAGAAGAATATTAAAATATCGTTCTAGAGCAGCATACAATTCGGTGTTTAAATATTATCAAAGAATATCATATTAGTGCTTTTGAAAAAGTAGAAGTCTTGAAATACTAATAAGATTTAAGATGGATTATCAAGATATCTATTTAGAAGATAGTGCAATTATGCACACAATTCTTCAAGATAAAAGTATTTCTTAAAATTTAACATTAGCATAAAATAATATTAATATGATATCGGATGTATCGAATGTCATTGAAAACTCTGGAAGAGCTTGTGTTATTTATCAAATAAAAATATATATATATATTGATGATGCACTTTATTTTAACAAATTCAGCAGAAATTTGCTTAGTTTTAAAGATATCCGCTGCAATGGATATCACATTGAGATGATACAAGAAAATAATGTCGAATATCTTTGCATAACTTCCTTTTGTATCTAATCAGAAGCAGATAAAAGAAAAATTTCATACACTCTCATATGCCATGTACTATACATTTATAAAAATGGTTTAATCAAATATTGTTTGAACCAAACGTTCGTTGGCCCAAAAAGTTTTATACTTTGAAATGATCAACTTGGAGATTCAGGAGCTATAATGATGAGTTGAATAATAAACATTTTTATGGACATCCTTTAAGGAATCAAAAGATTCTTTTACCTACTGATTATCCATGTATAGTTTGTTTGCAAGACAAGTTGGTCATTAAACCTTCGACCACAAAGGTCAATATTGAATCTCAAACTTTCTTGAAAAAATTCATAGATATATGTGAATCAATACACTCACCATGTGGACTGTTTTGTTATTTTATGGTATTAATTGATTCGTCTGCTAGATGGTCATATGTTTGTCTACATTCCAGTAGAAATGTAGATTTTGTTAAAGTAATTGCTCAAATTGTAAATTTATGAGTTCAATTTCCCAATTCGTCATTCAAGACAATTCGTCTTGACCATGTAGTGTATTTAGATCACAAGTATTTGATGATTATTGTATGTCAATTGAGATTGTTATTGAACATTTAGTTGCACATGTCATACACAAAATGGTTTGGTAGAGTCATTTATTAAATGTCTACAACTTATTGTTAGATCATTACTTATAAAAACAAAACTCCTAGCTTCTATTTCGGGGCCATACCTTATTACATGCTGCACCATTGACATTTTGTGGGTTTTGGGTTTTGATAGTTACCCATCATACTAAAATGGGCCCCCAACGAAAACTTGAGATTTATGTGCATTTTGATTCACCATCTATTATTAGGCATCTTAAACCTTTAAGGGTGATTTATTTACTGCATGCTTTGCAAATTGTTATTTTGATGAAATGACTTTTCCAACTTTGGGAGAGGAAAAAAATACATCCTGATAAACAAAATAAAATTTCTTGAATTGAAACAATGTTGATCTCCAAAGGAATCAATGTGAGCAAGAGGTTGAAAAATCACTCATTTGCAAAGAGTTGCAAATCAATTATCAGATGTTTATTAACACAATAAAAGGGACAAAGTCATATATGCTACCAGAAAATATTTCAGCAAAACTTGATGTCCAAGTAGGACAGTTTGTTGTAGCAAATGAATCTTAAATAGGTCAAAATCGTGATCAATCAGTAGTTCAAAATACTTTGTACCTCGAAGAAGAAAAGTACAGGAGAAAAATCAACCAAAAAATTTCAGAAGAAGTAACATTAGAAAATATTAAAACTATGGTTTCTGAAATTGCCAATTACAATTAAACCTAACATAGAATAAATGTTGTTTGTAAGACCTTAGATGACTCTAAGTATCAACATTACATAACTCTATAGATGCGTTGATTTGCTGAGACAATTATATTTATCACTGAATAACTCCATTCCCTTGAAGGATAATATTCCAACAATCTAATAATCTCAAACGATAATTTGCAATGGAGAATGAAACTACCATGGTGACAATCAAGATCTTGTTTGTTTGGACTGATTGGATTGGACAAGTTCTAAAATGTGGCAGGACAAGTTAAAATATCTCCTAACGGCATTAAAGATCTTCTACATTCTTAATGCAGAATTGGCACCACTTGCAGATCCAATGGATGAAGATATCGAAGCCGTAAAGATGGAGAGACAAAAGTGTCAAGATTGTTAGGTATTTAATGTAATTGACAATTCTGTAAACAAAAAGGACTAAAGTTGATATGTTGTAAAAATTCAAGGAGTAGTGTACAATCAGTGAAAGTTGTGAGATTTTACTTCTAAGGTTCAAGAATGGGAAAGAATGAAAAAATGACGTGGAATCTTGCTAGAATGTTGCCGAGGCTTGCCCCGAGTGTCAAAAATAGAAACTTCATTGCTCAACTGTCCCCTCACTTTCTCTAAAGCGACAACCTGTCTCTCACCCTTCGCTTGAGCGACAGTGTTATCCGAAAAATTTTTAATTCATTTTTTAAAAGCTTTTTGTCCGACCCATTTATTCCCTAACCTACATATAAATATCCAAACGCCATAGAATATGATTTCTAAGGTTGCTCATTAAGAAAACTCTTTGCTTTTCATGTTCTCTTCATCTTTTGAGATTTCAACCTTCATTCTTAATTGTGAATTGTTCTTGGCGGTAAGAAAAAAGTCAGGTCTTAAATCTAAAGACTAAACTGCTACTTCATTCATATCGGCCAGAGTTTATGAAGATAAATGAAAGCTGACTGGAGTTCTAGTCGCTGAAAAACGTGGCGTTCTTCGTGCATCCACAAGAGATAGAAGATTTCACAAAGCTAGGAGTTGCTACATGAGAGAGCAATTTAGGATAACTTGGAAACTACAACTGAGAATTGGTGTAGGACCGCAGAATCTAGGACCGCAGAATCCAAGAGAGCTGTTGGAATTGTAGTCAGGATATTAGATAGTACGTGTCGTCGTCTAGTTCGGTAGAGTGTAGGTTTAAAAATCGTTTATAGTGGATTTTTTACGGCAAAGTACCCGGAGTTTTTACTTTGTCGGGGTTTCTTCGTAATCATACTGTGTGTTATGTACAACTTTTTTTGCTGTTTTAATATTCTGTAGTATTCAAACATAGGATAATTGATATGAATGATAATCATCTAGAGATAATTAATTAGTGACCTGTTATTTAATTATATTTAATAAATTCCGTATTTACACATATTCACCCCCATTCTTTAAGTATTGACTTTCCTGGTGTTCTTAAAGGGGCTCGAGATATTTCCCGGTGTTCTTAAACACAACATTTGTGACCAAGTATGCATTCATCTGTTCTATACTGTCATTTTCAGTACTTGGTTCGGTTTAATGTGGAGTATTGAGTATAAGTTTCTACATGTACAATTTGCACAGCATACACTATGATCTTGTGAGCAAATTTGGACAGCATGTTTGAGATTTGGGATGCCTATCATCTGTTGATAAGGTGATCTTGAACGTGAATTGACCTATATTTAGATGACCTTAGCTCATGACAAATCTCCTTGTGTTATTTAAAATAAAATAAAATATTATAGCTTGGTTCATCTTATACTTTTGTTCGAAACCTATTTGACTCGAGAACATGGTACCTATGGTCAACAGAATTAGGTTAACCGGCCTAAAACTCATTCCAGAGGTCAATTTAGTCGCTTAATGGACAAGAGTATGCACATAAGATGCAATTTATGAGAAAAACGACATAAAAAATATATGCTCAAATTAAGGGGAAGAAAAGAAAAATATTTATGCAATTAAACTCATTTTCAGGTCCTAAAAGTTTTATGGGTTTGACTTTCATGAGTGAGAAAAATACATATTTTATAATGATGTTCGCATGTCCTTTCTCACAAATTTAAGGTTTGGAGTCATAATCACGAGAAAATAGTGACACTTTCCATGCGTGAGTCTCATATACACTTCACTCCATTTTGAACTTGATTGAGTACGTGGAAAAGTTTTATTGATAATGCCTTACTTGTGAGCACATGCATTTTTGAGTTCATCTAGTTTGTCAAGGGCTTAATTTGTTTTAATTAAAAAAAAGGTGCCATTTTTCTTTATTTTCAAAAATTCAATGGTATTTTTTGTCAAAAAGTTTTCGTTAGCTTAACACTGAGCCACACTCGAGCGATAGAAGTAGAAGACAGCTTTCTCGCTCATCGCTCAAGCGACAAACCATTTATTTGAATTTTATCGTTACTTTTCAAGGGTTTTACGCGAAAATTCACCATTTTCTTTTCATTTCTCTCAAAATTTCCCCCACCGATCTCAAATTCGTAGTATTAATCACTAATTGAACATATAGCATCCATCATTTGGTAGATTTTTACAAATTGTCATTCCATTTTCAACGAATTTTCAAGGTATTACTTCATAAACCTTTGTTTTTCAATTTTTCAGATTTATTTGGGCTTTTTTATTCTTTACTTGGATTTTTTGGGTTATACTTCATGTTTTCTTGATTTTCATAGATTATCCTCACTTCCTACATGCACCTAAGATTGGGTTTTTGGACTATTTTGGCGTGATTTTGGTGGTCTAATGTGTGATCTTCACTGTATTTATTCATTTTTGCATTGTTAGTTGCTGGAGGTTGCTTTAGAATTAGTTAGTGGTTTGTGGTTTTGGTGGTTGAGAATGTGGTTGATGTTTTACGAGATTTTGGCGTGAGTTTTATTGTTTGGGATAGTCTTTGAGGTTGTCATGGGAATTGGTGTAGTCTTGTTATTGAATTATCACATTATCGGTTGGAAGTATGTAGTTTGGTCTTCATTATCCACACAGGACACACATGATTACATGTTTCTTGGTTTGGTTGTGTTTGGTGTTGGCACAGCAAGGTGACGTCACGTCCTTTTGGCATGACATCACAGCTCATCATGTCTTCACGTCACCTACGTTTAGGCATCACGGCATCACATTGGGCATTCATTCTAGGGAACGTTGTACTTACTCTTCTTGCTTCGCTTTGCTTGCACTCATACATCTCATACATATCATGATTTCTTGTCTATCATATCGGGGTCTTGATGTATTGATTCTACTCATTTCAGATGCCGCCTAAGAGAGCACGTACTGCCGCGTGGACTCTTAGTAACTCTACTTTTTACAGTAGGTCTAGATTCATCTCTGCGATTGCCAAAGATACTTTTGAGTTGCAATTTTCTTTACGGCCAATCTTGTTTGAGCGCGAGGTTATTATGTCGGACCTATCTCCAGACCTCGCTACTATTTTCACTTATCAGGGTTGGGAGCCCTTATTGATTGAGTTGACACCCCCCTTCGAGCCTTCTAGTTCACGAGTTCAACTCTAACATTAATGATGTTAGTTGTTCGACTTTTAGGGTTTTTCTTCGGGATAGGACAGTTAAGATCGCACCTAACGTTATATCGAGTCTCGTTCATTTTCTTAGAGTCGTTCACCCGTTATTTCCATATTTGTGTGTTGATATACTTCTATCGGACTCTCTAGTCCGCTCCACAATATTCAACACACCGTTAGATGGTGGTCCAGGTGCAATACGCACTAGATCCCTACCCAATGATCGACAATTTTTGTTGCACACTGTGTGCACAGATTTGCGGCCGATCTCACATACCTTTTCCTTACCTATGGAAAGGGCCCGATTTTTGTACGTCTTGTTGCACGGTGACTCAATTTATCTATCCACTTTCATTTGTCACCTAATTTTGCTTGTATTTCGTGTCACGAAGACTCAGGTGGGACATCCTTATGTTTGTCTTATTTGTCGCCTTGTGATAGCACTTGTTATTAGTTTTCCTGAGGGGGTTCCTCAGAGGGTTTCTCTATTGATTGGCCACACAGGTCACATTCTTCTTTTCCAACAACTGAGCTAGTAGATTTGATTGTGCTAGTTGATCCTTTTGATGATCTTATCTGTGGCGATCGAGAATTTTAAATAATATAAAATTTGTTTTTTTTTTTTAAAACGTGTCGCTAAGTTTTAACCCCAAACATTAAAAAATTAAAGTGTGTTCGTCTAGCCATTGTAAAACGAATTGAAATCTATTTCAAATCGAGGCCAATCCTGAATATTTTTAAAGCATCAAATTATTTATTATTTTTAAATTCAAATTTTAATAATTTTAAGTACTATATTTTATTATTTAAAGTCCAATTATATTAGTTCAAATCTTGGTTATTTTAGTTCAATCCACTCAAACCCAATTAGGAAATCCTGGTAGCCCAAATTCTTGGCCCATTTAAACTCCTAGAAATGTGTACCCTAAAATGTTACTGTTCATACCCTCCTCACAGTCACACATCAGCAACCACTGGGTAAGGAACTCTCCCTCAAATTTTGCCTCAATAAAGTTTCACATTGGAAACTCTTGATGATGCTAGAACATCCATTTCTAGCATCATCAACGTGTGATGACTCCACAAAAATTCGCATGCCTCAACCTAGCCAAAACCCAGCTGCAAACAAATAACTCCAGCCACCTAAATTTCAAACCACACACCCAAACTGCAAAGGCTCACCTTAGCCCACTTTCCACCCATTCGAGCCACTTCTTCACCTAAAGGCACTGCGACAGCCACTACACCCTGAAGAAAGAAAGAAAAAAAAAATCGACAGCCACGCACCTTCTCAAAGATGGCACCAACAGCCACAAAAAGACCAAGAAAAATACACAACCCATGAACTTACCTTGTTCCCCAACCCATTTCCAGCTTGATCGCTACCAAAAAAAAAACCCAAAAGTTCGAACTTCCAAGCCCCATTTTGTTTCGGACAGTACACCAAACAACCTTCCCAGCTCGCCTCCACCCACACCTCGGCGCCACCATGCTGACGTCGCTTCGCCAGTGTTTGAAATGGAGGAAGGGGCAGAGCCCCTTCCCCGACCGAAGCTTCCTTTCTCTCTCTCTGTGGTTCGAAATGAGAGAGAGAGAGAGAGAGAGGGTGATATTTTATTTTATTTATTTATTTTGATTTTTTTTTTGAAATTACCCCTTAGCCCCAAGTTTTAAAAGTATTTATTTCAGTCCCCAAAGTCTCATTTTTAATGAAATAGCCCCTAGAGTCCTTGTTTTTCCACAGTTAGCCCACTAGTTTAAAAAAGTTTAATTTCAGTCCTTAAACTTTTATTTTCAATTTCAAAAAATTTCCAATTAAGTCCCTAATTTTGAAAAGTTTAATTTAAGTCCTTAAACTTTTATTTTCAGTTTCAATAATTTTCAATTAAGTCTCTAATTTCGAAAAGTTTAATTTCAGTCCTTAAATTTTTATTTTCAGTTTTAATAAATTTCCAATTAAGTCCCTAAACTTTATTTTATCATTTTAAACTTTAACTTTTTGAAATACTAATTCGATACTTATTTCCTATTTTGACTAGACGAAACGTACGGACGATTAAGAGCTTGATGTTACTTTCCGCTCCACTTTGCATGTAAGTCGAGATAAATTGAGGTAGTCTCGCCCCCATTAATTAGTTTAAATTATAATTGCATGTATTATGTGACTTTACGTGATTTATTTGTTTTAATGCATGAAATCAGAATAACCCTTTTGAGATAAATGATGTTGTTATGTTTGTCATAACTTATATGCTGTAATGCATGAGAAGAGACGAGACTATCTCTTATGAGATAAGATGATGTTATGCATAACTTATGTGCTTAAATGCATGAGACGAGACTACCAACACCCTATGATTTTAAAGAGCCAATGATTTATTTTAAGAAAATAAGCCTATGATGATGTCACTGTATATATTGCATAATTATGTGTTTAATTATTCTGTAAATTAATTATTGACGAAGAGTCTCCTGAGTATTTCATCGAAATACTCATTCTGTTATTTTAACCACATTTGCAAATTTCGAAGATGATTGAGTTTGATGGGGGCAGTGGTGGCACGATTTAATAGATGAAGTTATTTAAGTTTTAAAAATTTACGCATTATGAATATTATTAACTTATTTTTGTTATTCTAGTTATTTTGAACTTGAGTTTTAAAGTTAAATGATTATTCTAAATTAATCAAATGAATTTTGTTGCCAATGAGATTTACCGTTATAAATGTGATGTTTAAGAGTTAGTTATTTCCGTAAATCTTGTTATTAAAATCACGACAAATGAGAATGACGTGGCAATCCGGGTTCACAGAACTCGGGGCATTACATTATCTCTCTTGATCCATCTGATTTTCCTCATACTTCTTCTACTCCTCCATCCACTGATATTCCATCATCTTCTACTTCTGCTCCTCCCACTAAGCTAGTTTCTCTACCTGCTGATATTCCTATTATTTCTGTTGATCCATTTGTTGAACTTATGGACAGATTACTGTGATGATCAAGCAGCAGGCTCTGATGATGGCAAATTTACACAGTTACGAGCTACTGTTGATCGACACACTACCAAATTTAGTAGTACTATCAGATATATTCAATGAGGGCTTTGTTGGATTCGTCGCCACTGGGATGATGGTACGGCTTCCGATGAGAGGACTGATTCTACCGATTCTGCATAGTTTTTAGGATTTTCCTTGTCATTTTGTAACAAAAAATGGGGAGTATATGATATTTTTGTAGTTTTTGATGGAGTGGACATTCTTTCTTTAACATGATGTATATGTTTTTATCTATTTGATGTATCTAAAACTTTTGATTATATGAAATAATCAGTATTTCCTGGATTAAGTTTTGATGTTTTAGAAGTATCAATGTTTCGTTTTGGTACGTTGGGTTGCATTGATATTACGTCTTAATTTAGCTTATGATATGAAATTGAATGGATGCATTATAAATTATAAACTGCTTAAATCACTTTCGCACCTTGAATTGATTGAACTATTTTTTATTCTAAATACTATTTCACATACATTTTACGCTGAGTATTTGAGTTGCCTATTTCATGACACATGTGTTGAAAAATGAAATGCATAATTCATCATTCAAGATAGTTATTAGTTGTGTCAGTCATTTTTTATTCTATAATTTATTTTACTACTCTCTTGACTTAGATTGTAGTTTTGTCACAGAATGTCAAAGGGGGAGTTTGTTATGTATTTAATGTAATTGGAAATTTTATAAACAAAAATGGGTCAAGTTAATATGTTGTAAAAAGTCAAAGAATAGTGCGCAACTGGTAAAAGTTGTGAGATTTTAGGTCTAGGGCTCGAGAATGGGAAAGAAGGAAAAATGGCGCGAAATCTTGCTAAATTGTTGTCAAGGCTTGGCTCGAACGTCAAAAATAGAAACATCATCGCTCGACTGTCGTTCACCCTTCACTCGAGTGATAGTGCCGTCTGGGAATTTTTTTTACTTTTCGTATTCTCTTCATCTTTTGAAATTCCATTCTTCATTCTTGACTGTGAATTGTTCCTGACAATAAGAAAAACATCAGATCTTAAATCCAAATACCAAATGGATACTTCCTTCATATCGGTCAGAGTTTATGAAGATCAATGGAAGGTGACTAGAGTTTCAGTCGTTGAAGAATGCGATGTTCTTCGTGCATCCACAATAGATATATGATTTCACAAAGCTAGGAGTTGCTATAGGAGAGCACAATCCAGGAGAGCTTTGGAAACTAAAGCTGAAAATTGATGCATGAGTACAGAATCTAGGAGAATTGCTGTCAGTAGATCAGATAGTATGTGCTGTCGTCTAGTCCGGTAGACCGTAAATTTAAAAATCGTTTATAGTGGATTTTTGACTGGCAATGTACTTGGAGTTTTTACATGGTTGGGACTTCTCCGTGATCATACCATGTGTTATTTATAGCTTTCTTTACTATTTCAATAGCCGTGGTATTCAAACATAAGATACTTGATCTGAATGCATAACCATCTAGAGATGATTAATTAGTGACTTGTTTCTATTTAATTATATTTAATAAATTCCGCATTTACACCTCTTCACCCTCCTCTAGGTGTAGTTTGGGTCGAACTTCGTATTTTCAAAGATGATGAACTCATACGTCGCGATCATATTCTCAATGCGTTATCCGACCGATTGCACAATCTCTACACTAACACATCATCGGCAAAAGACATTTGGGATGCGGTGGAAAACAAATATAAAGGCGAAGTAGAAGGTACAAAGTAATTTCTCATATCAAGGTATTTTGATTTTAAATTCCTTAAAAATATTCCCCTTCTTCTCTAAATGCATGAATTACAAGTTCTTGTCAACAAGTTGAAAGTAATAAAAATTGAAATTCCAAAATCTTTCCAAGTGGGAGCAATCATTACGAAACTCCCGTGAACTTGGAAAGGATATAGGAAGAAAATCATGTATCGTTTTGAAGATTACTCGTTCGAACAAGTGCAGAAACATCTTCTAATTGAGAAAGAATTAAGGACAAGAGATAAGAATGACAATTCTTATGAACATTCAAACAAATCCAACAAGAGAAAGCCTTCTAAAAACTTTGACAAGTTTAAGAAGAAGTCCAATGGAGGTTGCTTTATTTGTGGAAAACTCGGACAATATGGAAAAGAATGTCGACACCGAAAACAAAACAAATTTGAATGAAAAGTGAACTCCATCAAAGAAAAAAACATTGTGGCTACCATAAGTGAGATCAATCCTATCAAGAAAAAGGTTTCTCATTGGTGGTATGATATATGTGCAACTGTACATGTGTCATATGATAAATCTTCCTTCAAGATTTATTATGAAGTGGATGGAGATAAAGAGATTCAAATGGGTAAGGAAGGCTGCTCCAATGTAGAGATTATCATAACTTCTAGCAAGACCATTACATTAACAAATGTACTACATGTTCC
>CAIGRO010015639.1:0-11051 GCA_903798355.1 Fraxinus baroniana
TTTTTTAGCTCTAATCTCCATCTCCTTACTTCTAAGGGAGTTAATAACAAATTTAGGCGTCAAAGTGTCTCTCCCATATTTAATATCATTCTTTACTTCCTTATGAGTATCAGGTAAGGAATTCAGCAAAATTATAGCCTTATATGGATCAGACACCGACTCTTCACAGTTAACAATATCTTGAACAAGTTTGTTAAACATGTCTAAATTGTCATCAAGATCTTTTGAAGAATTCATTTTAAAGCTAAAAAAAATGTTTAAGTAAGTAAAGCTTGTTTGGAATAGATTTAAGCAAATACATGTTTTCCAATTTTTTTCAAAATTCTTTAGTGGTTTTCAGTTTACCCACTTTTTCTCAAAACTGTGTCAAACAAGTGTAAGATAATTGAGGTATAAGCAAGCTCATCAGCTTCTTCTTTTTGTTATTTTGAAAAATTAGCTAGAAAATTGTCATCAATAGCTTTTGAAACCTTTTGTTGAACCAAAATAGATCTCTTTTTTTTTTTTTTTTGCCAAATTGAAAAATCACCTTTTCTGTTAAAAGTTCCTAAATCAAAATTGTGAGCTGTCATTTTTAATAATCAATCAAAAATACAAAATCCAAACAAAGTAGACATGGGGTTGCAAACAATATACACCGTTTTAGATTCCTACGATTTCGGAAGATTTTCGATCTTAGATCAAGGAAATGTTTAAATGGGTAAGGTCTAGGTATTCTAGAGACTTAACAGTGCAACAAGAGATATTTCAACCAAACAGTTTGACGCACAATATATCACAGACATAATAAACTGAAGTTTATCAAATAAACAATTTAATAACATAGCAAGTAAAGGCAAATAGTTCCTAATTTCCAGTACAGGCAATGGTTACCCCACACGATAACCCCAATTCTATTGTCACCCCACACGATGACACGCTAGTGCTGAAAATTAAACATGATAAGTCAATTTACCAAAGTGGACATATCTGAGTCTGTAAATGACGAAAGACGAATTTAACACTTCAGGATCACCACTATTCACCCTAAAATCTTTGTAATTGTAGTGATCAGTCGAACACGAACTGAATTACAAACATGCAAGGGAAAAATCGTCCAGATTTCAACGTGTAACCTGAAACAGAAAACTAACACCACCAAATTGTTAGAATGCATGTTATAAAAAATCTGCCCGAAGAAACCTTCCCTGGGCAGTGTCAAACACGCCTCCATCGGAGATCTACACGCTGACGATGACCGTCGCCACCACACATACCACAGCCGGCTGTGCTTCCACATGTAGAGTTTGCCTATGGTACTGGATTCTTCAATCCGCCACTGGTTTGGCCGAAATATTGAGTTGTAGTTTCAGTGAGATTGAAAAAAAAAATTGGACAATTTTTTATCTATTTTCTCCTATCGATTTTTTGTCGAGTCTTGGCCGAAACTTTTACACACCATTAAGGCTCTGATACCAAATGTTGAGCGGAATATTGACACCAAATTTTTTAGCTCAATATTTCACACAATATCGAATTGACACCACCAAGGTCCCGAGATCGAAACACTCCTACAACCTTACCAAAACTCTGGTTGCTTGGTATTGCCCATAAAAGACACAGGATGAACAGTTGTTACTGCCACAAAAATGCCACATAGGCTAAAAGAGATATGGAAGAATACAATGCAACATAGGAAGAGAGGTTGTATTCGGGTTCTCCCAATAATAGGCATGCAAATAACATTTCTCACACATAGCCAACACAGCAACTAGAGCCAGCATATATAAGGGATAGGTAGGCTTTTAGGTTAAACAGTAGTTAGGCCCAAAAAGTAATAAATAAATGGGCTATCAACCGAAAGCCATCCAGGAACTATGGGTCAGGCCATGGGTAGCTCTAATTAAATTAGGCTACTTCAAATTGCCCAAATAAGTTATGGGTTTAGATCATTACAATTGTCGTGTCTATGTTTCGCTTCAGTCATTGGTCAATGCCAACTGAATAAATAATGACTTAACATTATTGCTCGGGAGGTCGTTTTACAACAATTTTCCTAACATCAACCTTTGTCTTCTTTTATAGGCTCCACCTCCTTATCGATCATCGTTCGTTTCTTCTGTTTTTGATTTAGAGTTTAAAAATTCAGCTTTGCTTATAGGAAAACCATATTATCCGTTTCCAAGACATGAACACCAGTTGCAGTCATGATAATAATCTGTCGGCCAAATTTCTCGTGGTCATCATTCTTGCATGACAGTCTTTTCTTCTTTCTTGCTCCTTTAGACACACCATTCTCCTTAGGATTTTCATCATCCACTATTTCTTCAATTTTCGCTTTAGAAAATAGATTAAAAACATGCAAAAAAAGATAGAACAGTCAGAAACTCAAAGCCAATAAAGTATATATTAGAATATAATGCTTGACATAACAATACCCTTAAATAGCTACATGCTCTCAAAGATTGCTCATAAAGTTCATAGTGTTTGTTCACGAAAATATCTTTCGAATTAAAACCACCACAAGTGTACGATTTGTTAACAAGTAATAAAGTGGATTTTGAGTCCAAGTATCATCCCACAGAGATTGTTTTAGTACAATTTAAATTATCACGACCTTAACCGAAACAATAATAATGTGAAGGGGTTTGTTTGTGACAAAATTATAACTAAAATAAGCTACTTATACAATTATAAGTAAATTAACTAAACTAATGTAAATTATTCTAAATGCAAATTAATGTGTTTAATAAATGACAAATGTACTAGGATCCCAAATTCCCATTTAATAATCAATTTTAACATTAGTTTTGCATATTGACAATATCAATGTTCCTATTTTATTTAACAATCTCTCTTAAATAATGTCAAACCTACTTTTATATATGACCCAACTATATTTCTATGATGGATGCGAACATATAAAATTGTATGAATTTTTATGAACACTTAAAAATTCACATAAGGCACAGCGGTATATCTCTATTCCCTATCGGACCTTTTGACTATTTATATATTTCGAACATATTTTCCTTCTTTCGAATGCATAAAACAAGTCATCAAATTCACACAACTACCGTGCACAATAATTGTAGAGAAAAGAAAATCATATAAATCATTCAATATTCAAAAATGTGTTTTTAATGTCAAATATATAAAACTAAAAATTAAAAATTCATACTACATGGTTCACCATTCTTCTAATACAAAGAAAACTAGCCTAACATGTTATGAAGAGGAAAACAAAAGAAATATTGAAGAATCGACATCACTTAAATAATGCTTGAATTGAATTCTTGAGTTTTGAAATCGATCTTTGTGTTTCTTGCCTCATTATTTGCTCCAAAAGCTCTAAAAAATACGATATATTACGTTCTCAACGACTCTAGGTTTTTAAAGGACACAATAAAACTTGTTCCTATAAGAGTTTTAGTGAAATAAAGAAACCAGAAACTTTCCTTCGTAAATGTACTATGTGACCACATAATACACTCATATGCGACCACATAGATCAGTTCAATTCTCTGAAGCACTACATGGGACCACATGTAAGAACTATACGACCGCATAGTTCAAGCAAACTTCCACTCTTTACGTTTTGGTTCCCTAACTCTGTTTTCTCATTTATTGATCTCTTTTCTCGTTTATTCTTCTACCAACACTTCATTCCTTCGCTAAATTGGTGTTCGACTCTTTTCACATATTCGTTTCTTCTTCCGGGTCATCTTTAGTTATTTTCACTTTGGTCCCTAACTTTGGTTTCCTTTTATTTTAGTCCTTTTTCCTCAATTCCACCAGGTTCATCAATGTTATCCTACAAAACATAATTTATATTGAATTAAGCCATATTTCAATATATTTTCCAACAATTATTCATGTTTGTTGCCTAAATAAGTGTGTAAAATGTACATATCAAATTTCTCAAACTTGAATAATTGTTTGTCTTCAAACAAACTGTAGCTTAACTCCAAACATGGTTTGACAACTTATCGTGTCTCTGGATTGAAATTTAATTATCAACATAATGAATAGTTTCAACATTACAAAATCAAATCAACATCTACCAGTTACCAGTTACATGCAAAACTTGATGTGTGTGGGTGTAAACTTATGTAAACGTATCAAACTCATGATTGGTTCAATTTTTGACCCATGATAGTCAAATATTTCATTTATTCTCTCGAGAGATACACATCCCTCCAAATTTATTCTTTTCACTCAATTTTATCGGGTTGCATCCTAAGTTGAACTCATTTAATTCTACTCCTTACCCTCTCTTAGCTTGGATGGATCTTACTATCACAAGTTCACATTTCAACAAGTCGAAATTTTCCTCTATTTTTGATTGTCTCAACCTTTAAAACTGAACTAAGCTACTTGCCTCGTATCAAGGTATAATTCTATCAACCAAATGTCTTGGGGGCTAAATCAATATAATTTTCTTTTTTGCAAACATATTCTCATTTGCTTTCTATATAACCTATGTAGCGAGTTTTAGGCTGATAACTCCCAAATTAGATGATCATAGGGCACCAGGTTTTAAACTCTTACAAACTTATTCGATCAAGTTATATATGCTCGAAAAGATGATTTTATTCACACATGAACTCGTGTTATGTCCCTTTTCTTTTAGACATCCCACCTCGAAAACCAAACCCCTAACTTAAGAGTTTCACCTCATTTACGTCTCATTGATTTTAGACAATCCACAAGAGAAAAATTTCATGCATGGAATATCTACTCATCTCAATGTTCCCTTGTAACAACTAAACCATCTCCAAACTACTCTATAATTGGATTATGGATTAAAGCAATTGAGGTTATTCAGGTTTAACTTACTATGTTCAATTATACTCTAAGTAAAGTGTTACAAGATGAAATTCAATTCAAGTGAGGATACACAATCCCTTTGTTAAGATGGGTAATCATTGAAGAAGCAATGTTTTTAATGAGAGAAATTCACGAGGCATATGAGAAGATCACACCGACGGACAATCCCTAGCACAGAAGGTGTTGAAATAGAGATATTATTGGTCAACTATGAGAAAATATGCCATAGACTTTAGTAGAAAATGGAGAGATGTCATACGTTCGCAACTATACCTCAATAACCTTTACATAAATTGATTACTACCAACAACCATTGGCCTTTTGCGAAATGTGGTATCGATTTTGTTCAACCTTTACCCAGTGGAAGAGCTAACATGAGGTTCACGTTTGTGGCTATAGATTATTTTACTAAATGGGTCGAAGTAGAACCTCTTGTTAACATCACCGACACTAACATGAATAAGTTCATCTGGAAGAATATTATTTGTCGTTTCCAGATTTCAAACTCTATTATTTCAAATAATGGGGCACAATTTCAAGGGAAAAGTCAAAAGCTATGTACAAAGAGTCAGGGATCCAAAGACACTTTTCTACTCCATATTATCCTCAAGATAACTCACAGGTGGAAGCATTAAATAAAACATTGAAGAGCATTTGGAAAAGAAAGCTTGATTCTACTAAGGGATTATGGGTTGATGAGTTACCACCAATCTTATGGTCATATTGCACTACAACAAGAACAACCACAAGAAAAACTCCTTTCTCTTTGGCTTATGGAGCCGAAGCCATGATTCCAGTGGAAATTGGCTTGATTTTAACGAGAAAGTTGAATTTAGACAAAGAACATAATGAAGAAGCCATGGATGCAAGTCTAGATCTTTTGGAGAAACAACGAGATATCTTCCAAATGAAGCTCGTAGTATATCAAAGAAAGATGGAAATGCATTTTAATTCCAATAGTCGCAGGAAAATTTTTAAAGTTGGTGAATTGATACTAAAGAAAATAATTTTCGTTGACAAAGAAATGGGGTCGGGTCCATTAGGACCAAAATATGAAGAGCCATACATGGTAGTTGATAAGTGTATTTTATATACTTATTTGGATTTTAAAATATAGACATTTTATAGTTCTTTTGAACAATTATGGCATAATTTATTGTATATTTTGTTTATTAGGCGAAACTCGATGAAAATAAGTGGATTTGAAAGAAAGAAGTGAAAATTAGCAAAAAAAAAAAAAAAGGGAAAATATCCAAAGTTGGGAACTAAAGTGTAAATACTCAAAAGTTGTGCTGAAACTCACGATGAAGATTTGAGAATTCTAAGAGTCAACTGGATGCAACTAAAAGTTAAAAGGAGTGAAATATGATCAAAATATTTTCACAAATTNAGTGTAAATACTCAAAAGTTGTGCTGAAACTCACGATGAAGATTTGAGAATTCTAAGAGTCAACTGGATGCAACTAAAAGTTAAAAGGAGTGAAATATGATCAAAATATTTTCACAAATTAATTTTCAACTGCACAAGGATGTTCTAGATTTTCAACTGGAGATTGAGACCCATTTTTGCCCTAATAAACGTTCGAATTGGAAAACAACTTATGGTAAAGTTGTAGCCCTTTGGGTGATCTTTACAACCCAATTTGAATCTCCTCAATTGGATATCAGGAGAGAATGTTATGATAGAAGTATTAAACAAAGTGCAATGCAAATTTTTACCTGAAAGGTGGCGTTCCTACGTCACCATCATGGCTCCGAGGAACCACCAAGCTATCTTCACCGCCACCTAGATGTATCTAGTGCTCATTTTAACCCATTTTGAAACCCATAAAAGCCCTATATTCAAGACAAACGTAAGGGGGTATAAATAAAAGTTTTTGACACTTTTGAGGGAGTTTCACACAATTTGGGAGGAAAATCACATAATCATCAAGATCAAAGAGCAAAAGTTAGGGTTTGAGAACTTTTGAGGTTGAAGAAGATTCTTAGTGCAAGATCAAATTCTTTCCATGATCAAGATTTCAAAACCTGGTTATGAACTCTATACTTTTTGTTTTTCTTTCATTATTATGGGTAGCTAAATTCATAGTTAGGGCGAACAATGTAATCTATGTGCAACCCTTTATTTCTTTTATTTAAGATTCTAGTTCTTTAAATGTATAAATGTTGATTTATTAATGAATTTATTCTTTGAATTCTTTGGCCAATTATTCAATGATTTTGTAAATCTATTACGAATCAAGAGGCAAATTTTAGATTTAGACCATATAGTAAAATCAGGTAATTTAGTATAATGTATAGAGATGCATATACTTATTACTACGATCATTAGATGAATTATTAGAACTAATATTTCGTTTAACTAAGATTGATTCACATAGAGATATGAAATTGAATTAATTAAATAGGCTCAATGAAAACTCAAGATGGGTAAATTGAATACTTTAGAAGAATTCTACTGAACACTATAATAGTAATGAATCTTGATTGGCGAATTAAAGGGGATCCATAGGTAAAATTGTAAGTCCTAACATCCACATTCATATTTTTAAAACCCAAATTCGATAAATTGTGTATGGTAGATAACTTAGTTTAGTTAGAATAATTTAGACACCAATCACAACCCTTATTATTTATTTTCGATCAAATTAAAGTTAGAAATAATTTAACCAATTGTTAGATAATAGTACTTGTGGGAACGATATCCAGACTCTTTGCTCCACTATATTACTTGTTACGATTCGTACACTTGCGAGATATAAAAATCGACAACAGTAGTTGAAGGAGTAATGCCATGAACATATAAATTGGAGGACAGGACTAGAATGGCGAACCTCTCAAACATTCATAGAGTATCAAACATTTGAGAAAGTATTGTGAATAAGAATAACTTTGGTTTGGTTATCAACGAAGTCATAAAATTGCAAATTGACAAATTGGTGTTTGAATTAATGTTTTAAATTTGCATTGATATGACCAAGTCATTCAGGTGAACAAGCTTATCAAACTTAAACAAAATGCATTACTCACGTGAAAAATATAAAAGGAAAATAGAAAATCTAGAATTTTTTTTTTACAGAAAAATGTTACAAGTGCAAGCTCGACTTCGTTAAGTCAGCAAAAAAGATTACATCCCCTAAACCGGCTAATCTAGCAAATTTCTGTGGAAGATACATCTAAAGCTCGCTTAATCTCAAGCTTCTATGTTCGCATATCCGAAAAGCCTCTCGAAGGTAAATGATTGACAAATCGAAAGCATTTTGGTGGAATCATGTTTAGCGAAATGGAATGCCTCTTTGATAGCCCACAGGGCAACAATCAACTAGAATAAATGCTTTTCCACCCTGGGAGATTCTTCCCAAATGCATATATGTGGAAAATGCAGAAACATGACAAATTTACGAGCTTCTAAATCCTAGTTATTCATCGATAATGTGGTAAAGGGAAAATCATACTAACCTTGAAAGCCCGTTGAATCATATATATCCCAAACGGAGGAACCATCAAAGGCATACCGACAAAACACATGATAGTCGACAAAAATGATGACAAAATATCATCATCCCTATATAAGGTCGTAACACTAATAGGATTATTTTGAGTCACTCTGAAAAAAAAAATCTTTCGGAAAAGGCTTTCAGGATAACGATAACGAAAGTGCAAGAACACAATCTATGTTCGGGGGAAAAAAAGGAGTAAACACTAGCACAATAGTTTTACATATAAATCCTGGCCATTGAATCCCAACGAACTCAATCATATCATAATTATCCAAAAGTGAAATAATCTCAATTGTTATTGTTAAATAGAAAAGAGACAACCATCAAACGGCTCAGATCAAGCTTAGGCCCCACACGCATAGAAATACATGCACATTGGAAAATGATAAAGAGGGCAATTATGGAGGAGTCGTTGCGTCTAATCAATGCATCCACTGTCATCAATGCGTCGAAAGACCGATGCATATCACTTTCCTAAGTTCACAAGTTCAACACTTTAACATAAATTGTTAAACTTGAACTTCGGGGACTATTGCTTTGAAAT
The DNA here is from genome assembly GCA_903798355.1 of Fraxinus baroniana. NCBI lineage: Eukaryota > Viridiplantae > Streptophyta > Magnoliopsida > Lamiales > Oleaceae > Fraxinus > Fraxinus baroniana. The sequence goes on from CAIGRO010015639.1 coordinate 8,854, forward strand.
CCCCCTTTTTTTTTCTTTAAACAAATGTATCAAATCAAGAAATTCAAGTAGAACTTTAAGTTTGCCTATTTTAATCTTTGAAGCCTATACCAACAACAAAATTAGACAAATCCACCTTCAGAGCTCGCTTGATAGAAAATCTCAATTAAGTCCTAAACCTAAGATAAATGACTAGATTCGGACTTCATGAACTATTTTTTGTCAATAAATTGACTAGGAATCATAACCAAACCAAGAAGTAAACTGGCGAACGTTAATAACACGAAGTCTCAAGTGACCTAGAATACGAAAAGCGAGCCAAAATACTTTATCGAATAGATGAGGCCCAAATCAGTGAATAAAACATGAATGGATAACATATTTACTGAAAAGTCAACCAATCAATGGCTAATATGTGTCACCAACAACCAGAAAGACCCATTTACCTCCCAGGTCTGGTTAAAAATCTAAATATAGACATTACCAGGAAGAGAGAGAGACTATGCAAATTTACGTAGTTTCCTCTTAAATAGTTGTTTCTTTTCTTACTCTTGTTTAATTATTGGATTAGAAAGTTGGAGGGAAACCTTGGCTAAGTGACGAAATTTGTTGATTAATATTTTATGGTCAACGCAGCGTATGTTCACATGATAGTTGAACCCCAAGGCCCCTTCCCTTTATATTTTTAGCTTAACATTTTGGCATTCATCAAGATGACGGGTGTATTATTCCATCTAGTGTCTAGTTAATCCCTCAAAAGTTCAAATTTCTAGCTCTCTAGCTGTACGAAAGTATCATAATGAAAGTTTCCATACTTGTGGTACGTAGCACCTGCCAAACCTAATCATAATCATATTTGAATGCATGAAGTATACAATTCTCTTACTTCAAATCGTAACAGTCTTTATGTAGGATAACACCACCCCCTCGTGCTTACTCATGTTACTTCAAATAATTTTGAGCAAATAAGGACTCTGTTTTTTGTAGTTTAAAATAAACAAATTATGGGTCTCAACAATAATTGTGGCTCATCATTTTTTTTAACTTTTTTTAAAAAGTAATTTTTAAGTATAAACAAACAAGCTTACGTCCAATTAACCTGGGCTTGCCCACCTCGTGTAATGGGCCAACCGCTACGGGCCACGGGCTTGTACATCTTATTCTTGCAGTTTTATATAGTGATAATTACATGAAACCAGACATTAAATTTGACGTTTTTAAAAATCAGATTTTGGGTTCATTTAATCAAAAATCAGGTTTTAATTTCACAATTAATATTAATAATAATATTTTAAATTAAATTAATTTATATACACATTCCACTACCCACCCCATCAAATTTATTTTAAATAGAAACCCTGTCCAAGCCCTAATCCATTTCATTTCTCCTCACTCTCTACCCGCCACTTCCACCGCCACCGGCTGCTAGCGCTCCCCCTCCCTTCTCCCTCCCCCTGCTGTGAATCGGGCAGCAGCGTGGTCAGGGAAATATGGAGTATTTGGTCACTCCGAAAAATATACAACTCCTCTGCTTCCGGCTGTTCCGAGGATGATGACTTCACTTTTGCAGCGCCTGGTGCACTGCCGCCGCCATCCGCGACGGAGATGAAGAAAAGACGAGGAAAGAAGAAGAACATCCCTAGCAGGCTTCGCATTAGTACCTTATTAACTGATAGTGGATGGTTTAGCAGTGAAGGCAGTGTCATTATCGGCGATGAAAGAGATGAAGTGGAAACTGAAACCCCATTCTCCTCCTCCATTAGCTTCTCCATTCGCGGCGAATTGCTTCACGACAGCAGCATGGTTGCTGTACGCGAAACAACACGGTCTAACAGCGGGGCAAGATGCCGCTGTCATCGCCGCAGCCCCGGCTACTTTATTTGCGGCTGCGCCAAGCTGCTTATCACAGCAGCGCCGACTGCTGATTTGCTGCCACTGGCCCATCGGATCTCGTATGCGGCGCCGGACCAAGATTTTTAGGGTTTCAAATTTTCAACTGGGTGAGAGGTGGAGGCGGGGGGGCTCTTGTGCAATTTCTGCTGATGGGTGGGTGTGTAGAGGTCTTCGATGCGGTGGTGGATCTGCTGTGGGTGTGGCTGTGAACAGGGCGTGTGGTGGATCTGTGGTGGTTTTGGATTTGGTGTTTTACACTGATTGTAGATCTGTAATTTTGTGGTTAGTGATTGTGCAATGTCTATGACCTAGAAATTGTGACTGTG
>CAIGRO010015677.1:0-14872 GCA_903798355.1 Fraxinus baroniana
AAAAAAACTTTTAAATGGAAAAAACTATTAAGGGATAAATCAGATATCATTTAAATGCCAAAATATAGACTAACATACAGTGTTCTAAAATGTGGTGGTGTCTATGTGCCGTCTAGGTGCGCTTTTTATGCTTTTTTTTCCTTCAATTATTAAATAAATTTTAAATTAATTTAAAAATTTAATATTAAAATAAAAAAATTGATTTTTTACGATTGTTTACGCGTAGGCTCGCTCAGGTTGGAGCCTAGTCTCCCCGCTTTATCAGGTTTTTCGCCTTTTAGAACACTACTAACATATAAAGATTTGTGATATCTCTCTTAACGGTGTTGACTTTTTAAAACGGAATTTAAAGTCTTAATATGGTATCGAACCCACTAAGCTTATATAAGCAATTTGATCCGATTAAAATTCAAACAAGTGCATAAATTTTAACATTTATATGCTCAAACGAGCTATCATTGTGTGTGAATATACTGAGGTTTAAATCTTGCATCGGTTAAATACCGAAATATAGATCAATATATAATAAATTGTCACTCTTTTTAGCAAGATTGACATTTTAAAATTGAACATTAGTAGAAATGTACTTAGAATTAACTGAACTCTTATCAAGATTATAAAAACAGTTTGACAACAAAAGCAGAAAAGAACTAAAACTTTCTTTTAAATGACCCACATATGAATTTTTATTGGTTTTATAGGTTTTCTCATCCTCACTAGGCACTCACTCAATCATTAGGTACAATGTCACAATGTCACTCATGTTTAAGTGGACAGGGCATGACAAGTCACGAGTAACATTAAGGAATGAACAGCCATGCCCAAATAATAAAAGTTTTCTACAACGTGATGGGCCATTCTTTGTTTATGAACGAAACAATTATTTTCAACACATTAATGTGTTAAATCAACAAAAGAGACAATAATGTATCTTGTATAGGAATTTATTATATAGCTTGTGATCTACGTCAACATCTACGTTTCCTTGTAAGTTTACTTTTATGGAGGTCGGCCGAATCCCATTTTAAGCAAAAGTGAAACCACTTGTTAAGGATTTGAAGAGGTGATATGACTCGCGATATGAAGTATAAATTGCACAAAGAAAAACAAGATTAAAAGAAAGCAAAACAAGAAAATGAATTGGCAAAGGAACATTATACATTATTATCAACCAATGGAGAGAAAATACAATTTATGCAATATTCTGCTTAAAAAACTGAATGAAGAGTCCACGATTTATAGAGGAACCGTCTAAAACCCTAAAACATGGTAACTAGGTCAAAAATCGCTTCAAATCAGAAAATAAGGAAAAAGATTCGCTGCCCGTCGCTTGAGCTTTGCTGTTCCAATTTTGCTCCTCTCGCTCGAGCGAGAGTCGAGCGACCGTCAATCCGTCATTTTTCCTTTTTGGACCTTATTTTGACATACTTCAAGTTTTAATACTCCAAAATGCGAAACCTTAGACCCAATTTAGACCGGATTTGTGTCACAAAATCCAACACATCTTGTGTGGGCTTAAGGCTTTTACCAACTCTTTAGTGTAAATTTGCAATTATTTTTTATTAAACAAGGAACGTACGAATAACTCAACAAGGTTTTGACCTTCTACAGTCGAACTTGTAAAAGCTCAACTGTAGAGTAGAGGTGGGTCTGATAGGAGCCCCACAAATTTCAATGCTCCTACTTTCCTCAATTTTTCTTGTTGAGTAATTCCTGATTATTACATGTCCAAGAAACAAGAATGCAACTAGGGTCTGGATACGTTAGTTTTTCATACTAATTTTGAACAAGTAAACCACTATATTTGAATAGACAATACCCAGATAACTGATTCTTTGACTCACATTTTTGGCACATATCTTTTGGATTTTTCGTTTTAAACCAATTCTCCAATTGAACATTTATTTGGTTCAAACGTTCATATCGAAGTTCTTGAGACCTAGAAAGTTTCTTGCAGGCATGAAGATGCTATTGAAAGCAAGTCTGCCTCGACGAACAACTAGAGTACTAGAAGTTGTTTGAACATAAAAATTTACGAATTATTTTAATGCAATTCTAAATCAAGAAACACACCTTTATGAGCTAGAATGCTAGAATTTTGGAACTACTTAGTTTCGACTTACTTTTTATTTTATATGATTTTTCTATCGAGCTTGAGCTGATGTGCTTAAACCAGTGTATGACCTATCTTTGACCTTTCTACATTGCGTAAAATTCTGAAACTTGAAAATATACTTTTATATCCTTTAATTTCGGAAGACAATTCAGGTAAATCCAACTTTATTAAGGGGTCTAAAGGAATTTACTTCGGAAGTCGTCACAAGTTGTCTATTTCTAAGAAAACCCTTCGTTTTTGATAAATTGTGTGTCAAAATGTAAACTCTTAATAACTTCAGAGTTTGCAGTTGGCAATGGATTTCAAGTATTCAATTTGGAAAAATTGTTTGGCTCCCAACACTTTTTTTTTTTTTTTAATGATATTTTATCGTTGTTAAGAGGAGGTGAGGTATGACACAAGTTGCTATATTCCTATAAATAGGAATAGGGTGACCATAACCTTGCATGTTTCGTTCTTTTTTCCGTGGTGAATGTTTATTAGAATGATTATATACCTATCTTTATTTCGTCATATTTTCATGATTACATAAGCTAATAAAATAGCTATCTTTGGATTTCAAAAGGAAAAATTAAATTTCATTCAGTATTTGACATTCAATTTCGAGGTCTCATTACATCACAAGTAGTGCCCCTATTTAATTGGAATTGTCCAACGGACTCGATGAACTCTTGTAATTCAAGCTCCAATGCTCAAAAGTTCAGTCTTGGTCTAGTTTGATCCAATGATATTTAATCATTCCACTAAAAGATCAATATTTTACTATCAAATTATAAGAATTATTATAGAATACCATTGTCACGGTTTGGTGGTTTCTTGGTCTTGGTGGGTAGTTGTGAATTCAAGGGTACGAGAAGACCAGAAACACCCTTTGTCGTTCAAACTACAACAACAAATGCTATTCGTACAATAGTAGATCAAGATGCAACAAGCAGAAGTCATGAAAAAGGTCCATCTAAATAACATTATTTGTTCGACTAAAGTCATGAGATGAACAAGTTGATGTTCCATCTCCATTGAAGGTTTTAGTCGGAGCTGGGTACAAAATGACTATATTATTATATTTTACCTTATCTCACATTTTTCTCTCTCTTTTTTTTTTACTCTACACATGTTAATTTAAGAAATTATTAACTAAGTCCCTTCTTGGTACATATTCTTTTAGCTCGGTCATTGATTTTTAAACACACGGTATCTAGTAATTTTTTCTTTTTGTACATGAACACTACGTTTTCCTATTTTTTTTAATCACACATTCTTTAAAAAATTCAATCTTTACAAAATCTACTTCAAATTTATCCGTTAAACGAAAAATTGCCCCAAGTGAACATTATTGGTTCCATATAAACATCTGACTGAAGAACTAAGATGTTGGTGACACTATAATCTAACTATTTAATGCACAAGAGCCTGAGTCATATGAGTACTCTACTGCTCAGGATTAAGACAGGGAATCTAATGCGATCAAGTAAAAACTCCATTATAAGATAAATATATTACTATGCTTCACCTACTTTATTGTTAGTTCAACTTCTGATCATCTTGTTGATTTAGATCTTTCAACTGCTTCATTTTAATATACTAGTCAAGTTGAACGTGCATTACACGTTATTTTAAAATACTTTATAAATATTGTAAAAATAATATTTGATATCAACTTGTAGGGAAGATTTGATGAACACCAAACAATCTAATGAAAATAAAATTTAGGATAAAGATTTAAGAGAAAAAAATTGTACTCTCAAAACCCAATTTCTATGATCCAAATTTTTCGTAACGATGAAAAACTATAAATGAATAACATTTTTATACTACATTTGGTACATAAGAATTAATCTAATACATAAATTTAAACACTCATTAAAACTTATAGATACGCGAATATGAATAAATTTATTCATAATAATCTATATTCATGTAGATCAAGATTCATTAAGGGTCTGTTTGATTTGTCCAACTTTTCATGGAATTGGAAATGGAATTCCATCTTTGTCCAAAAATAAGTGTTTGATTGGCTGGATTTTCTAGGCAATGGATTTTCTTGCTTTTGTCCACGGGCACACAAATTCAATGATTTTGTGGAATTTGGGTTCCCACTAATTTGGTGGGAATTCATTTTCCAGTTTTTTTTTTTCATTTTTTCATTTTTTATTTTTTATTTTTTTTATTTGCAATGGTAATAAATTTCATAATCAATTGTAAAAAAAATTTCATTTTAATGTACAATTTTCATGTAAAACGAAGCCAAATGAAAACTAAACTTTGATGAATAAAAATGGTTTTTTTTTTTTGGGAAACAAATTTTATAACCATTTGCGAAAAAAAATTATCACTTTAATAGACAATTTCCATATAAAACAAAGCCAAACGAACACAAAATTTGAAAATTTTCCTGGTGAAAAATTATACCAATTAAACACACTAATTTAACAATTCCTACAAAATAATTTTTTTGCAATTACTTTGCCTGAAATTCACTTTCTTTCCACACTTACAATCAAACGGACCCTAAGTCAAGATTCATTGAGTCTAAATTAATTTAAATATTAATTAATTGAGGATTAATTACACGAAATTCAAACATGATAAAAATTTCTTAGTATTTATTGTATATTGAAAAATGAAAAATTATTTATTATTAAAATAATTAAATTGTAGTAGGGTTAAAATAGTCCAAAAAACGATTCACTTGATGTAATATTTAATATATTATAGATAGTAAAGTTAAAATCGTCCAAAAAATGATTCTCACTTGATGTGATATTTAATATATTATAGATGTATGAGTAATTACATGTTTTATTGTATACTTTCTTTTTATTATAGTACCTGCTAATAAAAACTTGTTCTCTTCTAAAAAAATAGATAGTTTTTCTACACCATATGCATGACACGTTTTTTCGACTATCTAAATAAACACCAAAAAATATTTTTAAACAGAGATAAAGTGCTTAAAATTATTAAGACTTAAAATTTCATTCTAAAATGTCAACATTATTAAGAGGAGTGTCTATATTTCGATAATTTGCAAGATGATAACTCATTTGAACAGACTAATCTTAAAATTCATATATTCATTTTTTGTTTTAATCGGATCAAATTACTCGTTTAAGCTTGATGAAGCCTAATACTGTATTAAGACTTGATATTCTATCTTAAATTAATTAATCAGTATGAAATTTATCCATTAATAAAATTAATGCATGTCCCATCGAATTTATTATAAAACAAGTTAACAAAAATGCTGAAAAGAATTAAAAATGTCCTTAAAATGAGATCCACATGAATTTTTATTCATATAATGCTCATGCTCATTGGGCACTCAAAAGTCAATAATTAGTTACAATATCACTCCATTTTATATAGTAGGACATGTCAACTAACATATGGTGAGTCACAAGAGATTTTAAGGAATAAATAATCTTGCCCCCAAAAAATAAAAGCTCTGTACCATAGTGCGATGGGCAAATTTTATTAATGAAACAATAATTTCAACACATAAATGTATTAAATTGTGAGACAGGACATTGTATTTATTTTATTTTTTTTTTTGACGTAGGAACCCTCAGCCGCTACCCGTGGGTGCGTAATGGATAAACCTCGCTCCATGTGTAGTAGCCCGCAAACTACATAGGAGAGATAAACAACACTAGACAAGTCCAGTACAACAGGTTCGACTGAGAAAGTGTTGACAGAGAATTCGAACTCGTGATTTTCGGTCTCCGCGCTCACTCGTTCCACCAACTCGACCACCCCCGAAGGGTTGACAGGACAATGTATCTTTAACTAGAAGCTTTATGCATAATTCATGAAAGAGGATGACTTATTTTATAGGGGAAATTCATTTAGTTTGCAACCTAGGTTATAAAATATATATTTTTTATGTTTCCGTTGATTTGTCGCAAATACTTATAGATTCATTGCAATATCAAAATGCTTTACAAAATAGAGTTCGTTTTAAGTTTGCGAATAGTCCTCCAAAACTTCAGAAATTTACAGATGTCGCGCGTTTTAGCAGTGATGAATCCCATCTTAGGCACCTGCAATTATATGCACTACATATTAAAATGCGTTTTTTTTAAAACTCTTTTAAGTTATTGAAAATGGCATTCTTTATCAAAGTACTTATATGCTGTTTTAAGTTTACCATTTTGATCAAGCTGTCAAGTTGAGAGACTGCCCTTGTTGTCTCAACACGACTGGTCCAATCGTGTTGAGTGGAGGGCGTCGAAACTTTCTTAATTTTTATTCTTAAAAGTCTAACTTAGGGAGAGCCGTGTACGACAATTTGGTTAAAAGCTGAAGGTCACTCAACTTTCGAGTGAGTTGTATTGGAATCACTCTTATTTAATTCATCAAATCAAGTCCAACGTCAACTTCGATTTAAAAAAAAAAAAAAATCCTATATCGGGATATGAAAATGATACAAGTATTCATCCTAATTCCTTGGCATATTATTATTATTAATGGAAACATTATTTGTTCAAAAATATTGCTGAAGATGATAGTTCCATGGTTTGCACCTCACTTTAATTACTCCATTATAAGACACATACACTTCACCAACTTCATTGTTAGTTCAACTCCCCATTTTGTTGATTTTAACCATTCAACTGCTTCATTTTAATATTGTTTTATTTTATACTTTTTTTTTTTCCTTATTGTAGTTGAAGCTAATAACGACTAATAATTTGGACATGTTTAGTATACCAAATTAAGATTATGCCATGTTTGGTAGAAATTAAAATCTATTTAATCTAAGTTAAAATCAATAATTAATTTTAATATCATATTTTATGGATCCCACAAATTTTCAATCACATATTTTATTAACTTCTATCAAAATCTACTGAAAATCTGATTTAATCTCAACCAAACAGGAGCTAAAGAAGAAGAAAAAGTAAAATCTTTCATCGAGTATTGCACATCAAGTCTTATTACGTCTAACAATTTGCCTTTTTTAAATCTTCAAATGAATATTGATTGAGTATATCAAGTCTTATTACATCAATTGGAAATCTTCCAATGAATAAACATTGAAATATTTGTATTCGGATATTAACTTATCTCTCAAGTCTTATTACATCTAACAACTTGCCCTTTTTTAATCAAATCACAGTTCAAAAAATAATGACAATTAACTAATATCCACCTAATAGTGAAATTATCATGCTTAAGGTAGGGTTTGGTAGAATTAGTTTTCACATCAATTCATCCACTAATATATATATTAAACAACTAAACCAAGAAGATTTTTGAAGTAGTTAGTGATAACTAATTCAATAAACTCTTCACAAAATATTCATAATTACCAACTGCAATTAAATATTTGTTTCTCTTGCGTTGAAGAAATCAAATATAAATCTTTCATAATAATTTTTATTATGTAATTAATATAAAATTTCTCATTTTTAGTGTTTTTTAGCCTACAATTATATAAGGTCCTTTTTTTTAATATATAATTTATAGACATAAAACTAACTTTCAGTGTTTGTGTTTTATAGAAATTGGGCACGAGAAGATTGCCCACTTGCTCATGTTGTAGGGGAATCTTACTTAGCCCTTGTTTGACATTCATTTTTTTTTCTCATTTTCATTTTCATTTTTTTCTCATTCTTCATTTCAACCTCACATTCTATCAATAAAATAATATTACACATAAACCCATAAATTCTCCTTACTTTTTAACCACACATTTTTCCATCAATCACTATTCTAAAACCAAAATTTCTCCCAAAATGGATGTCAAACATATGCATAAATACTTCTAAATTCATCGGTTTTAGATATCTCATGACAACTCATTCTTATTCTCATTTTTTTCTCTTTCTTCATTTCAACCACACATTCTATCAATAAAATAATATTACACATAAACCCAAAAATTCTCCTTACTTTTTAACCACACATTCTTCCATCAATCACTATTCCAAATCAATTTTTTCTCCAAAATGAGTGTCAAACAAGGGCTTAAGGTTCTCTCCAAATATGAGAACTGTAAGTATGGTTCTTCCCAGATAAGCAAGATAATGCTTTTCACTGTGGGTAGGAAAACATTTATGCATGTTTAATTGTAAATATTTTTATAATAATTATTGTCTGAAGGTATGTTAAATGAATATTGATTTTTAGTTCCAAGATGGAGAGAAGGGAAGAAAAAGAAAAACAAAGGAAAATTAATTTTTATGTGCTTCGTTCTTGAGATCACAAGTTTGTGGACTACAAATGATTATATAACTTCTTCTTCTTCCTTTTTTAATTTTTTTTCTCTTTTATATGTAGTGATTAGTGTATAGATTTCTAGTGGCATCCAACCAAAAATTTTGGACTAAGACTATGAACTTAGCAACGTAGAATGAAAGCATGCAATGAAAGAGCATTTGAGGGCATTTGGCACACAAAATGCAACTACGGAAATTACGTTCCTTGTGGTTCCCCGTACACTTTAATTCCCTAAATGGTCATTGAACTTAAATTATCCTTGTTAGTCACTTAACTTTGAAAATTGGTACCCCATTCATCACTACATAAATGACACTTGCAGAATTGGAAAGATTGATGAAGTAAACGTGTGTATGGTGGACTTAAAAAAAATAAGAATTTTATTATATTTTTAACGAAATGTGCGGTTGAAAAGTTTATAAAAGACCCGAATCTCATAAAATATGTAATTAAAATTAACCGTTGACTCTAATTTAAATTTTATTCGACTATTTGAGCTCCGCCAAACAAGAGCAAAGATATGGAAAATCCAATTATTTATATACGGTCAACTCAAGGGTCTCTTTTAACTCTCCACTAGATAATTGTTTACTATACCCAATTAATAATATAGTCCTAATTTTAATTTTAGGTACTAGTTTTTTAATGAGGAAATAGGTCACAAGCGTCGAATATTATTATGCTTCAAATTCGAGAATTTAGAAATTTATTCGTCGAATCACATCAGTGAAAATTCAAATTTTCAAAGAAGATTATCTTACGTGTAAACTAGAGTCAATTTTTTTGGTCAAAGATTGAACTCATGTGAAGCAAATATATGACTATATTGAATCATCTAATCTAGAAGTTCAATATTTTTTCTTGAACTCATTAATCTTATTAATATCCACTATATATCTTTCGTAAAATATGAGTGATTTATACTCAAGATATTGCCCCTACCCATTCCCAATATAAAAGCATTACAAATATTATATTAAATTATTGCAAATACTTTCAATTCCAATTGCTTTCATGCCAAGGTTTTTCTAAATGTAAAATTATTGGGAGATGCTAAACCATCAAGCAAGGTCAAAAAATTCATCAAATCTCAATGCTACCACCCCAATTAAAATTCTCTCACTTTTCCAACTTCACTCAATCTCCCCATTACTAATTGGACTTTGATCACTTTGTGTGATGATTCTTAGAGCACTTTAAGTTATACCTTTTATAGGTTCGTTTCTTGATTAAAACTCTACCATCACTCCCAAAATTGAAACTACAATTCTAAGTTTCTAGCATGTTCTCGATACAACAAAGTCCGCAGACGTTCTCAATAGGGGGCTTCCATGTATCCATTATGGACACCATTCTGTTATGAGTTATACACCCACAGCATAATCCTTAGAAACCATATAAAGTACGGCCATTTTCAGATGCAGACTATACAAGAATCGATAAAATAATAAATAAGTAAAAATGAAAATATAAATCAATATATAAAAACTTGAGTTACTTTTTTTTAATAAGGTTGACTTTTTAAGATGATCACAAGCCTCGATATGCTATCAGAGCACATTAAAATACTCCAACTAGCAATTTAATCCTATTAAAATTCAAACAAGCAAATGAATTTCAAAATTGATGTTCTCGAACATGCCACCACATCGCGAGGTATGTTAAAGATACATCAATTATAAATAAAAATATAAACCAATATATTAGGATTATGTTACTCATCTTACAAATGTTGACTTTTTAGCTCTTGTTTGGTGGTGATTAAATCAAATTAAATTTTAATAGAAGTTGATAAACTATGTGATTGAAAAGTTGTGAAAATCATAAAATATGTGGTTAAAATTAATTATTGACTTTAATTTAAATTAAAATCTAGATTTAAAAAAAAAAAACATCTGAAACACACTATTAAAGGTTGAACACTTTGTTAAATCTGATTAAAGCTAATTTCCTTTCATTTTTTATAAACATTAAGGATGTATGAAATACCAGCTACTTTCTAACGGTAATTCTTATTGTTCTAACGTAGCGAAATTTCTCGTCACGTATATAACTAAGAACTTGGACGAATGGTTTAGTGACTGCAGCCTACTTCCTTGATAGACCTAGTAAAATTGATATATACGTGACTACATGTAAAATCAATTTCTAGACTGCAAGACTACGTAAACTTTTAAATCCATGTTTGATACACATTAAAATTTTCATTTTCATTCTTTTACTCGTTTTCAATTACACATTCTTCAATCAAATAATATTTTTCATTACATCAATAATTTTTCCTTCTTTTTCGACCATACATTCTCCATCAATCTACTATTTCAGAATACATTCTTTTAAAATAATGTGGTTCAAACACACTCTAGGTATAATTTCACAATGATCTTTTACTCGTTTTCAATTACACATTCTTCAATCAAATAATATTTTTCATTACATCAATAATTTTTCCTTCTTTTTCAACCATACATTCTCCATCAATCTACTATTTCAGAATACATTCTTTTAAAATAATGTGGTTCAAACACACTCTAGGTATAATTTCACAATGACAACTTAATTGAGAGGGTGTTTGGTGTGGATTAAAATCAGATTTTTAGTGGATTGTGATGAAGTTTTTGAAATGTGTGGTTGAAAAGATGTGGGAGCCATGAAATATGTGGTTGATATTGATTTTTTGACTTTGATTTAGATTAAAATCAAATTTTAATCCGGTCTACACATGCCATGAATATAGGATAGATCGTAATTTTATGAGAATGACCCACCCTTATTTGGTAATTGGTATTCATATATCTAATTGGAGTTGATTGGTTCGAATTTTTTATACTTATACCTACTAAGGGCCTGTTTGGTTTGGATTTTACAATTCTACAGTAAATCAGTTCTCATTTTTTAACCACACATTCTTCAATAAAATAATATTTTACATCACATCAATACTTTTTTCTTCTTTTTCAGCCACACATTTCTTATCATATCACTGTTCAAAATCAATTCTTCCTCCAAAAAATCTAAACCAAACAAACTCTAAATAAATAATTTTAAAAAAAACGATTTAATTTGACAAAAACTAAAAAAAATCCGACTGTTGCGAACAATTATGGGTGTGTTTTAGTCTAATTATTTTGAAAGAATGCATTTTTGGAATAATAGATTGATGGAGAATGTGTGGTTGAAAAAGAATGAAAAATTATTGATGTGATAAAAAATATTATTTTATTGAAAAATGTGTGGTTAAAAATAAAGATAAGAATAAAAATAAAAATTTTAATGTGTACCAAACATGATTCATGTTATCAAACCTTTTGACTTTTAATGATAGGGAATGGGTAACAAAAAAAACTTAGGACTCGAAGCAACCTCTGCGTTCAAAGACTAATAATTGCATAGTTTCTTCGCAAGTGATGAAGTGAATGAAATCAAAATAATTGAATGAAAGTGGCTTAGTGCAGAAAGCGTGCTACAGACGCAAAACACACATGATTTTGTCCCATGCATGTCCAAAAAAAAAAAAAACACTTAAAGCATACTGATGAATCTTTGTTTAGTGTGAAATTAGGTATCAGCGTATAGATTAATCCATTGTCATGAGTTCTTCGTTGATCAGTCCATTATTATTTCAAGTATTAGTACTTCTTAAACATAAGCAGTAGTCTGTGTGTGTGTGTTTTTTTTTTTTTTTTTAATACCCTTGTGTCCACGTTCAGCGATTAATCATGGAGTCTACGCCTTCGCCCCTCAAGACGCAGACTAGGTAAACCGCGAGATGTGCTTCAAACAGCCAGGATTCAAGAACCCCCCACTGATCTGTCAAAGTGTCGAACGAGTCAACATATATTGCACCTTGCCTTCCAGAAGATTTCATACCTTCTGGGATAAAATCCTGTCTTCTAAGAGAGAACCTGCCTTCCAAGAGAATTCATTTAGAAATTAGAAAATAAATTCTCCATAATTTCTAATCAAATTACCTAATAGTATCATATCTAAATTTGATATGTATAATTCCTAACCTTTTTTTTTTGACAAGAAACTCGAGAAGAAGTTCATCAAATAATATCATGATATTTATTTTCTTTTTATGGAAAATTCTGAAAGGTCATCTCAAGTCAAAACTACTATTCTCTTGTTACTAGTTTGAGCTAACTTCACCTAACCAATTATATTATTCATTATGACAATTCTCATGATCCTACGTTTTCGTACCAAATAAGCAAGCCTTTTTTTCTTGTACAAGACACACAATCCCATTTTAAGTTAAGGACCCATTTGATTCTCATTATTGTAGAATGAAAATGAAAAATAGTCGTTATTGAACTCCACACAAGAGATAAAAATTCAAAATTGATGGCTTGATATGATGGATAACGATCATATTTTTCATTTTCCTGAATGAAAAATCAGAAACAAACGGGGGCTAATAGGCAAATTTGATTCTCCGAGTTGGGAGAAAATTTGCCAAAATCCAACTTGATCCACCCAATTAGTCGGCCGCTGTTGCACGAATGTGGTGTGTTCCCATCTCAAGTTAAGATATGGAACGTTCATAGCAATCGAATGAGTCGAAAATCTTCAAGAAATGAGTTATTTATATCTAGCATTACGTATTCCTTGACGGACCCACAACGGATTCATACTTTTCTTTTTTTATTGGAGTATTACATTACTGCTAATAATTATATATACGCACATATTAAAAAATATTTATCTTCATACAAAATTATTTTTGTCGACAAAAAAAAATAATAATAATAATTCTACAATACACCTGTTATAATTTTCAACTTTTATTCAAACTTGGATTTGTTTTAGAATTACTGAATTAGCATGGGGAGACGAAAAAAAAAATTGAAAAAAAATGATAATTGGAGTTTGGTGTAAGCAAAATACAACAGAACACATGCTGTCTACTGTACTTGTAAAATAAATAATTAAATGGAAAGGAAAATAACCAACGAAAAGAGGCTCACTTAATTGATATCTAAACTTGATTCATTAATAAATAAGTTTATGATAAATCTCAATATTTGAATTAAATTTATTATTTACCAATTAATTGATTTTAATCATTTTTATGCTATTTTGTAGGCAAGCCTGGGAGGTTACGAATTCTATCTCCCCGTTGTCAATTAATTTGAAAGTGAAACATAATCGAGTATGAAGAAATAGATAAAAATAATGTAACAAAGTTTATCTCCTCAATTAATATTCTAAGAGATCGTCCTTAACTATTTTATGTAAAAAGTTAGTCCTCACCAAACATCGTTGACAAGAAATTTTACAATCCCCAATTTTCTTTTGTTTTTATTTTGGCTAACTTCTATCATCCAATTATACTATAGATGATGACAATCTCATTTTTCTTGTACAAATACAAAGCCAAATTCTCCAAGTTGGGATAAAAAATAAAAAAAATAAAAACCAAACAGACCCACCCGATTAAGCGGGCCGATTTTTGTACAAATTTGGAGTAACCATATTCCTCGCGGGACCCACAATGGAACCTTCTCTTTTTGGGTGCCATGGTAATCAAAAGGCATTAGCGGCCACGTTGGAAATTATGCCAGCGTGTAAACTACGTTGCCACCTGGCTCCACACCTTTTTTGGCCCCTTTATTTCATGTTATAATGAAATGAATATTATTATTTTTTTTTTTTCAGAATGCGAGATTGAATTTACATCTAATATTATTTTATTGGAAAATGTGATTGATAAAAAAAAAAGAGAAAAATAAATTATAATTTAATGGGAGGCAAATGGATATATGTGCGCGAACAAGCAAAAATATTTTTTTTGACCCAAAAACTTCTCACAATAATAGAGTTAGAACGAGTTAATAAAAATATCATTTAACGCTAGATTAACTTCAAAAAACTCAAAAGAATGGTTGTCAAAAACCTTTAATGGTATTTCAAGGTTTAATGTCCGATAGGCATATTTCAAGTTCCGACTATTGATACAAAAAATATTTACACATACTAATGAAATAATTTCAATTACGAAAAATTCAAAACGAATAAATTCCGACTTCATGCTATGTAGAGAATTTTGGTCTAGAATATACCTTGAATAGTTGAATACATTAATAATTTCTTTCATACACTCTATTTTTAACTTGAAAACATAATATTATTATTATTATTATTATTATTTTGAATTGTAGAAAAGAATAAAAAAAAATGATTATTGGGGTTTGGAGTAAGCAAAATATTAGAGCACAGGCTGTCTACTGTTTAATTGACAGCTGGATTGGTCCCAGTGGACAGCTTTCTGCTTGGAATTCTGAGATTGTAAACTGCATCAACTTTCTCTCTCAACTTTGCATACTAATCAAAATTTTAGCTTTTGCTTTTCAATGATATTGCAAAGTAATTTATTTCCTACTCAATTCAGCTAATATCCAAACCCTTTTTAGATTACTTTTTATTATTCTCTCTCAATTTTTAGTATCTTGAAAATACCATTTTATGGTATTATCCTATCAACTCTTAAATTTTGTACAAATGTACATATTGTCAAGTGTTAATTGTAAC
>CAIGRO010015687.1:0-12954 GCA_903798355.1 Fraxinus baroniana
CGACCTCCAGTTGAGAATGCAGACTTAGAAGCAGCTATAGAAATTTGACTTCTGAAGAGGAAAATGGTTTTTGATAGATTATGTTAGTCTTGAGATTATTAGATATAAATTAGGATTATTTGGTAATAATAATATATATATGTAATAGAAAATTATAAATTGACAAAAATACAAACAAATGACAAAAATATTGAATTACATATTTGGATGAATTTTCAAAAAAACTTATTATTTTTATTTATTTATTTATTTTTATATTTTTTTATCGGTCCGATTTAATTTTAAACCGCAATTAAAATTCTCAAATCTAAATCAAATCATTTTTTATCGGTTTAATACTTTGATTTGGTTCAAAATCATTTCATTGACGGATCACGTTACACCAAATCGATTTCTAAAATACTATTTCGAACCGTTTCACGATGTTTGTTTATAGCCCAATCTGTCCCCGTCTCTGTCTGTCTACCAACTCATTTCTCCATCTTTCTTCAGATACAATCAGCAATGGCTCTCAGAACCCTACTCACCCGAAAAATCCTAGGAAATTCACCGTTGGGGACGCTAGGGTTTCGCGGACTGCAGACTTTCTCGCTGCCCGATCTACCGTATGACTACGGGGCCCTAGAGCCGGCCATTAGCGGCGACATAATGCAGCTGCACCACCAGAAGCATCATCAGACTTACATTACTAATTACAATAAGGCTCTTGAGCAGCTCGATGACGCTGTGGCGAAGGGCGACGCTTCCGCCGTAGTCAAGTTGCAGAGTGCAATCAAGTTCAATGGCGGAGGTTCTACTTACCCCTTATTATCCCTTGTTTAAACTATTTTTAGGATATAATCGTTTTTCAGAATGAAATTCTCGTATATCCAATTTGAATCTGAATCATCTAATTAATAACAGTGTCTGGCATTTTGGAACTGGTTCATAATTGTACATTGAATACCCAATTCAAATTTGAATGGAAAGGAGCGTGTTTCTTTTAAAATCTTGATAAATAAATGTCATTTCTTTTTAAGAGTATAGAGATTAGAATTAATGTTTGGATTTACCGAGTGAAATGGATGACCTGAAAACAAGTAATAATTGGCAACAAATCAAAAACGGACGTCATTGTGATCTTAACTAAGAGCAAATATTTATCCATCCTAGAGATAATTTGGTCTGCTTCTAATATTCTGGGAATCATTTGATTCGTATATCGATATAGTTTCTATTCCCAAATAAAGTGTATGTCTTCACACGAGTAGAAGAGAAACCTCGCTAAATATTGCTGCATGACTTAATTAAATTGGAAATCTTAATAAATTTGTTGTTGGACTGCATGGGGTAGTGAAGAATATCTCATGTAGCACACCCAAGTTTATTAAGAAAAAAGCTTATTTTCTTCTTCTTGTAAATAAGTGCATGCTTTCCTATAGTGGTTTTGTTTCATAGTTGCTTGTGACTTGCTTTGTTTTTGCTTGTTCATAGACTATTTCTTTGGTTTCTTCAACTTTACCGTTATTTAGTTTTGTTAATTGAGGAATATAAAGTATCTTGTCATAGTGAATTTCTCTTGTTGTTTTGAATCATAACATATAGACTCTTCAATTCGGTACAAACTTATGACTTCAACCACTGTGGAAGAATACCTACAATTCACAGTCTGGAACAGTGCTGTGATAAGCATGTCGCCAACCACCCAACAAGCAGAATCCTAGCTATGAAAATGGTTGCTATGGATAATTTTTAAAATGAATATAGAACACAACAATAGGAAATGTTACATTTAAAATTGAAAAGAAAGTTAGTTGAAAACAGCAAAAACACTCGTAACACAAACAATGTGGAATGGATGTCATTTTCTACTTATGTTTTTTTGTCTCCTGAAATTTATAATACTTTGTCTCCTGAAATTTATAATACTAGAGGGTTTTTAATTAGCTAGGAAAAGCTCAAGCATATACCTAGTAAAAAAATGGTGATTGTGTTTTCTTAAGTGTGTTTAAGGTTCTACCTTGCTCTGGCAAGGTTTTATTTTTTTTATGGGATTGTAAATTATTACGCATTTTGGTATTTTTTGTTGTTTTATCTATTTTAGTCATTTGATTTTTGAATGTTTTGATAACATCACGTTTCTTCATCGGATGAAATGGAGAAATCTTACATGGATTGTATGTGATATAAAAATGTTCCTGAAGTTAAAGGAGTTCTGCCGAACAATTATTAGACTAGTTATACTTTATGATGCAGTGTGTTGGGTTGTTAGTTAGCATGGATGTGTGGCTATGCTAGAATGAAATAAATAAGAAATAAAAAGTGGAGGTGACATCATTTGAGGTTAAATTAAAGAAATGACGAATTAGGTGGTTGGAGTACATGTTGCATAAATCTAAAGAAACTCGTGTGACCTAGTAGAACACATTATAAGAGTATGAAGTAAACAATAATCAACATGGTTT
Organism: Fraxinus baroniana; assembly: GCA_903798355.1. Lineage (NCBI taxonomy): Eukaryota > Viridiplantae > Streptophyta > Magnoliopsida > Lamiales > Oleaceae > Fraxinus > Fraxinus baroniana. The sequence goes on from CAIGRO010015687.1 coordinate 2,445, forward strand.
GATGGGCTGAAAATGACCATTAAAAAGATCATCAGCAAATTTGGTTCCACTATCATCCTCCTCTTCTCTATTAGTTTCTTTCCATTTATTTTTCTCACGATCCACTTCTCCCTTCCCTTTCTCCTTTCCCTTGTGTTATACATCCCTTTCACTTGTTGTTTTGTCTGTTGATAAGTTAGAACTTCATTTGGGACAGTTGTAGGAGGCTGGCACGCTTGTTTCTTCTTGCCTTCTCTTCTCTGTTCAGTTATAGTTACAGGAGGTTAGGTCATGCTTGCTTGTTGCCCTATTATCTCTTCTCCAATCCCCCGTTTTCCTAGTTTGTAGAGTTTGATTGCGTTCACAATACCCAAAAACTGTTAAAAAATTTCTACGTTATAAAAACCAAGCCTAAAAAACTGAGGCTGGTGAACAAAAAACCCAAAAATACAAGACAAATGAGTGCATACGTCTGTCACCTTGAGGCTAAGTCGAGGCGGAAGCCTTGAAAAATTGCATTCAAGATGAAAGCTTTGAGCCGTTTAATGAAAGTCTCACACGAGGCGTGCCTCAAGGCATAAGCCTCACATTCTTTTTAAAACAAAGGTTTTAGCTTAACCATGGTGTGCTTACACATAATCTGTTTGGATATTTTTTTTCACTATTATAATTATGCGTTGGGAATTAATCAAGATTTTTTCTGGATTTCTAATGAAGATAATTATGCAAATGCCAAAAGGTGTAAGAAAGCTCGAGATCCTGTAAGCAAGGGAACTGAGGAATGCAACTAAAATAGTTGAAGATGCTGATTAAATTTGTTAATAGTACTCTGTTGTGTTAGTTTGTAGCCTCTTTATGGTCGACTTATGTACAATAATTGTGAATCTTGTCATGGCTACCATTTTGAACTACTACACACACAAGTGCTACTGTAGTATAATTGTTTTATTTTTGTTTCAAATTTGGAAATTTTGAAGTAAAATTCACTATTTTCTTGGGCAGGTCATGTCAATCACTCAATTTTCTGGAAAAACCTTGCTCCTGTTCGTGTAAGTGTTAAATTTCTGATATATTTTTATCTCTTTAAGTAATTTCAATAGGGAATTGGGACAACATTACATTAAATCTAAAATTATCTCATTTCAGGAAGGTGGTGGTGAGCCGCCCAAGAGTTCTTTAGGTTGGGCTATTGACAATCACTTTGGTTCTTTAGAAGTTTTAATACAGAAAATGAATGCAGAAGGTGCTGCTTTGCAGGGCTCTGGATGGATTGTAAGCTCTGTTGCTTCTTAAGATATGTAGTATTGTTACTACCCGGCACTTGACCGTTCCTGATGATGCCTATTGTCATCACTTAATTTTAATTTGTTTAAATTCACATTTATCGGAATTCTTAGTGGCTTGGTCTGGACAAAGAGTTGAAGCACCTGGTGGTTGAAACTACTGCAAATCAGGTGACTGATGTAGAAATTTTGTTGTCTACTGATTATTGGGATTTTATATAAAAAGTTAAGTGATCAACGTTTATTCTGTTCAATTTCTTCAGTTTTGCCTTCATAATATGGATTATGCGTTTTGTGGAGAAGGGTATCACATTTTTCATATGAAGCTATATGAAGATTAGGATATTTAGTTTGTCAGTTCTTTTGGCTCCATTGATGTGAACATTACCCAGAAAAGCATTTTCTGAGTAAGTTGAAGAAATTAGCAGAAAAGAAAATTAATTTTCACTTGTTGAAAATTTGTTTAAAATAATTGAAAGGACTGGATTGCTAAGCGAGTACATGTTGGATTGAAACTTCCCCCCATATGATGCACTTTTTGTATGCACTAGATGCTGGAAAATACAAGAAAAAGAAATACAACTTATTCAAATGAAATTCTAAGAAAAATATATTTTCCTTTCATAGAATGAATACATTTAATTTTGTGTTTGATTGAACTCCCATGCAGTAAAGATCTATATGGGAGTGGCATTTAGGGTCAGGATTATCACATTGATGTATGGTGTGCTGTTCTGTGTGATTCATGCAATACTTTCATTGGCTATTTTGAGGCAGCATAATAAAAGTTGGCTGGTAAAATTGTCCTAATACCCTGTGGAGTCTGCGGTCTTTCTTCACTCTAAGAAGTAAGAGGAAGGGGGTAAAAGTCGATAAGCCCTAAAAACTTGATATTGTAATGTGGATGAGAGAAGGTCTGCAATATCCCTAAACACATGCTGACTGAGAATTATGGAAACGACATGAGTTGGCATTCCTTCTTCTGCAGAAATTTCTGCTGTCAACTTCACTTTTAAACCCTTATTAGCTTTGTCAGGAAAATCTTCTCTCCTTTCCCACTTAAAAATTCATGTTCAGAGAAGAGAGGAAAAAACGTTGAATCAATATCTTGATGGGGCTGCAAGAAGTATGAATTGGCTGATATATTAATATTGGAATAAATAGTTTTTAACAAAATTTAAATAGCCAATTCATATTCAAAAGTTTATTATGTACTATCATAATCTTATTCAAAAGTTTTTTATAATATATATATATATATATTACGCCTCCAAGCATTTGTTCTCAGAATGATAGTTGTGCACAAATGGGGAGATTCTTGAAGTTCGGTATTCTGTTTGTCGGCAAATTTTACCTGAGTGTGACAGCTAAAATATTTTCATTTGATGATATATAAGGAGAGAATTTGAAAACCAAGATGAATTACAAAATTCAACAATTATATTTGTGCCCAAATCTCATATATGTATCCAGTCATTCGCTCTGTCGAATGAAGATTTCTTGAACTGTTTGTAATAGATTCAGGGTACTGTCTTTTCGTAAAGTTCTGAACCTCTCTTGCAGGATCCACTGGTTACTAAAGGACCAAATCTGGTTCCTCTGCTTGGTATTGATGTCTGGGAGCACGCATACTACTTGCAGGTAATTCTTTCCTCCTGTATGTTTGCTTTGCGTTTCAATAGTTCAAATGATGTTACTTGTCATGTTGAGGAGCAAAAGCTCAGATTTCGTTTTCCAAAATGGAAAATGGAAAAGGCAATAATATTGATGCTAACTATATAAGGAGAGAGATTGTTTGATAAACTTCAAATATGAACAACATTCTCATCTCTCATTTTTCTTTCTACCCATTACATTTTTATGGTTTTCATTTTTTTAACACAGTATTGCTTTCTCTTGGAACATGGAAGACAATTAGTCTTCTATGCACACACACACAAGCTGTATCAGTTCCGAGTCTCAACAGTAGATATTCTTTGTTCACATTGGTATTTTCTTTTGATTGCAGTACAAAAATGTGCGACCTGATTACCTGAAGAACATATGGAAAGTCATGAACTGGAAATATGCAAGCTATGTGTTTGACAAAGAATGCCCTTGATGTGGGAACATTGCAGTTCTGAGTACTGTTTTTCGAGCAAATTGGGGATTGGAATCTATACATGTGCCCAGAAATAAAATTGCACGACACTTTGGCTGCCTATTTTTCAATAGGCTGATAGCTGTTATTGTATGTGCAATAACTAAATGAATGCTATTTTTAGGTTTTCTGACTGCTATTGCAAAGCCCTTAGAGAGTGCTCAAGCATGATCAAACATTTCATATTTGTCTGTTGAAGCTACTGAGTCGACTGTAAAAGCATTCTCTTTATTTTTGTTTCAATTTTATTTACCTCGGTAAACAATGAACAATTGAACAAAATCAATAAATCAAATTTTCGTAACATCCCAGAACAGCAATGTATCAAGATCGATGTTCATGGATTCTGCACCAAATGTTTTATGGATCAATCACGAGTTGCTCTACAATTTGAACTACATAAGTACATATCAGATCGAATTTTCTAATGAAAAAGTGGGTGTCAAGGCAACTTGGGATTCTTCTGTAGACACCGTGTTACAAGAGTTAAAGCATTCCTTGAGCAATGCACTTTATGTGTTGCAACCTTAACTGCCAAATTCAGCAGATGACCTTGTATATCTGAACTAATGGATGTTTATTTATCACTTCTCTATTGAACCAAGTCGATAATCAATTCTGTTTCCTGTAAAGGCATGAAGGAGTCATGCCTCGACTACTCGCTGATACTTCGCATTCTCACTCACTGAACACTGTTGGAGTTCCTTCACAATCCTAACATAATCAGCCATGGGACAGGGTATTGAGTTCGTGCAGAGTTCATATGAACTTCATATGCAGGGATCGCATGGACTTCGTGCAGAATTGCCCTACAAATTCTGATAACACTCTTTGTTACTAATGCCATGTTTTTTAATCATCGAAGCCACTTGGTCTCTTGGGTTTCAAAGAGTTGAAGCAGTGAGGAATGGTTGAAAATGCAATAAAGATTCGTTTTGAGGTTTCCATATTTCAGTATGTACTTGCACTGGGGACTCAAACAAATAGATATTTAAGTTCATTTGCAATGATTTTCTTAATTTTGACATTTTTTCGTTAGCTTGTTGTTTCGTCAGATGACTACCATAGTGTCCAAGTTACCGGGAAGAACAGAAAACAACATCAAGAATTACTGGGACTCGCATTTAAGGAAACGGTTTGACATTGTAGGCTCCCACCAAAATGTTATTTTGATTCAATATTAGCTTTTCAGGATTTATTGTGAATGAAGAACTGGTCTTTTCTCTGAAATGCAATTTATTTGCTTGAAACGGAAAATAACCCGAATATTTATTAATCAAGAAATCTGAATTAAACAGAATGTGCTACTACTTTTGTTGACAGCTGAAACTAGATTCATATTGTCACGATTGCATAAATTCTTTCTGCAAAAAAGCATAAACTTAGTAATAGAACATATATACATGTATCAGCGTAAAACATAAATATTTTTTTCACCTACTCATGAATTTTGTTTTGCAGACATATCCTCCTGATGGTGAATATTGATTTGATTGCCATCAGTGATCAAGTTTCAAGAATGTAGAATATAAATGGGATTAAAGATTAGGATAAATGCACTTGTACGAATTAGTGGGGTCCACACTAATGAGTGTGGACTGTTCCATTAAGGACTGTACAAGTGCATTTATCCTAATCGAGCTGTGCTAAAACTTGCAGAGAATTGCCTTACTAGGGCACCTCGTGCACAGACAAAGAGTGGACTTTTTGCTTGGAAGGAGTTGAAAGATGGATTACTCTCTCTCTCTCTCTCTCAACAACAACAACCACCTATGAAATGATTTCATTCTCTCCGTGTGTGTATTGAGTTGTGTTGATGTTGAGAATTGAATTAATCAATTTTGATCAACTTAATTGAGAATTAGACGATGTAATTAGCTGGAATAGAAAATGACAATATTATTGACTTTTTTACCTTGAAACAATGAAAGTACGTAATTGGTTAACACATGAAGTCGGGGTCCATCAAGGGGACCATTTGTCTCCATTTATAGCTGATTTTGTAAGGATTGGCCGCTTTGTCACGTCGTCAACAATATTTGGATTGCCAACCGACGTTAGCTACAACATCCTCCTCATTAAGTGTGCCAAATCATTCAACTTGAGAAGTTGTCTTATTGGATGGTGAGGTCGACTCTTTGCAGCTCATCAAGATGTTCCTTGCAATTGCAGTCACTCAGTTGATCTCTGATTGGTTGATCACGAGGTGCTTATGTCAGTTATGCCTCATGTTATTATGGGATTGGACAAAGCATAGGTGATGACATCGCTTTAGTCAAATCAATAATCATGACGTTCCTTGATTATGGCAGAGTACACCGAGCTGATGGTGATTGGGGTTGAACTTTTCCTAGAGTTGTAATAGTAATGTCTGTTTGAGAACTTCCATTAGGGATGAGGTCTTCAGTTAATCTCGTAATTAGGTCAAGTATCAACAAGTTGGTTTCTTTGTATGTTCCAAATGTAATGTTACATGGCAGGAGAAAAAAAGGTATCTTACATTTTTATTTATTTATTTTTTTAATAAAAAGGGAAGGCATATCTGTAAAACATTTTTTATCAAAGCAACAACCTAAGGATAAATGGTCCAACCTTGGTTTCAAATTGGGTAGAAAACCTCCGAATGAACTCAATTACAGCCATTATCATCTTCTCAAAAAGCTTTCTATTTTTTATTTTTTTTTTTAAATTTGTAATGATGGGCTCATATATTATATATAGTATCTGTAGGCAGCAATAATCACTACTAGATACTTTTCATCATATTAGACTATTTTATTGGAAAAATTTGCATGAAATCTGCAAGACTCAATAGAAATTTATTACCAAGGCATGAGGTTATAGCACTAACCTTAGGACAGTATTCCCCTTACTGCTTGGGTACAAACAGGTTTCCAGCGAATATCGTCTCAAGGAAAGTGTGATAACTCGTGTGTCTTAGAAATAAAATTTTATTGAGTTCGCACATAGTTTATATGGACTTCATGCAGAATTTTCCTACAAATTCTGATAACTCTCTTTTGTTACTGATGCTCAATCTCATTTGTCAATGTGTCATTACCTTACGATAATATTCATGTTTTGTGATCATCGAAACCACTTTGTCTCGAGTTTCACAGAATTGAACTAGTGAAAAATAGTTGAAAATGCAGTAAAGATTCGTTTTGCGGTTTCCATATTTCATTATGTACTCGCAATGGAGACTCAATAAATGGATATTAATGCATTCGCAATGATTTGACATTCTTTAGACTGCTTATTGTTTCGTCAGATGTGCTGCCAAAGCATCCAAATTACCTGGAAAAACAGATAACGACATCAAGAATTACTGAAACTCGCATTTGAGGCAACGGTTTGACATAGTGGGAGCGTGTTCGAGTAGAGGGCACCGCTTGTCTGTCTAAAAAGAGGACCTTTGGAAAAATACAAGGATCCAAGAGATCCATCTAAAACCTAGTGATAATTTAAGAGGTGACGGAAAATTGTAAGACCTAATACTCCTTCGGGGGTCATAGGCATTTATAAATACGACCCTTGATGGGCCACACGCATATCACTTAGTTCAAACTTTATGGGCTACGTGCATTTTAAAACTTAACACCACCTTAGAAACCATAGATAATATATTAGAAGATCGACCAAAGGAAGTGTCACTCGACCATTTAGTAAACGCTTTTATTTATTTGAATATGCCATTTTATAAGTCACTGTCATTCATTTTATTTGGTTAGAAAATAACAACTTGGGGGCTATATTTTCTGAGAGGATATTTAGGTTTTTAAAGCATCCTTACTAGTTTATTTATAGAGTGAGTCTACGGGTACATCGGGGTGTTCATCGGGGTGTCCATTAACGGTCTCCTATTGGAGGGAGTGCCGGTGGGCCGACACTCCCTCCAATAGGGGGTCGTCGGGTGTCCATTATGGACACCCGAATGTACAAGTAGATTATTCCTTATTTATATTAATAAAATTATTTTGATTTTGGGAATGCTCTCTCCATTTTGTGTCCATAATTTGGTATTTTTCAAAATTAACGAATTTATTAATGAAATCAAATTTCGGTATTCATGCACACAAATCAACAAGTCAAGATCTATCGATTCTCTGTGTTCTTTTTCTTTTAGAATCAAAGAGTTTGAATCTTTGTTCGTCATTCTTTATAGCTTCATGCTAGTTGCGACCATGAGCATTTACACAAAATAGGGAGATCCCCAATGATAAAAAAAAAGTGATGAGACCTAATGAAATAATCTATATCCCATGCAAAACTATGCCCTTGTTTGTATAGATTAAATAGTAGATTAAAATTCAAGTTAATGTCAATAATTAATTTTAATTTCACATTTGTTGGGATCCAAAAATTTTCAACCATATATTTAATCAACCTTTATTAAAATTCACTAAAAATCTGATTTTTCTTTTAACTCCACCAAACAAACAGGGGCTCTATGATAGAAGTAGGGAGAGGGTTTAAAAAATAAATAAATTATTTTGAAATCTTTTTTTTTTTTTTTTCCCTATGTAGCATCTAAGTAGAATTATTTATTTTTTTGTTTATTTTGGGCTCCGCCCCCGGGCTATATAATATAATTAAGGGAAATTATAAAAAATCAGGGGTTTGAAGTTTAGAATTCAAAAATTAGGGACCAAACTTTATTTTTCAAAACTCAGGTGATGTAAAAAGTCTAACCCTAATTTTTCTATCACTTCCCCCTCCCTCCTCTCTCTCCCTCTCTCTCTCTCTCCCTCCTCCTCCTCTCTCTCTCGTGCCCCGTCCCTTCCCCCTCTGACAGCATGCCGGCAGCAGCTGCTTCTCTGTCTCTAATTAATTTTTTTTTCTTCCTCGAGTGGTGCGGTGGTGGTGCTGTGGGTTGTGCTGTGGAGGTGCTGGTGGTTTGTTCGGTATTTTTTTATTTTTTATTAAGTGATGTATTGTGCGTTGGTCGTTATTGTTGGCGATGATGGTCGTGTGGTGGTGGCGGCAACGTTGGTGATTATTGTTGGTGGTGTGTGACCAAGTATTTGGTTATCTGTGACCAAATATTTAATCTGTCACCTAAAATTTTTGACAATGTGACTGAAAAATAATCTGTGACCAACAAATATGATTAAAAAATAATTTGTGACCAACTAATTTAAAAATATGTGACCTCAAAAAATCTGTAACGTACAAATTTTTTGATCTGTGACCTCGAAATTATTTGTGACAAAAATTTGACGATATGTGACCAGTAAATAAATTCGTGACTTATAATTATGAATATGTGACCATTAATTACAAAAATGTAACTTTATTTAATAAAAATTAAAAAAAAAAAAACTGATTTTGAATTTTTAAACTATAAACCTGATTTTTGAATTTAAAAACTTAAAAACCTTATTTTTAATTTTTTTTCCCTATAATTAATATGTAAAGCCCAGGATTTTTCTCCAAGGCCCATTTAATTTTGTTTTAAGAATTTTTTTCTATGTAGCAGCCTAGGAGGATAATTTTTTTTTTTTCGCCCTTTCTGTCTCCGCCCCCTTGGGCTCTATATAATTAGTTAGATATGTAAGATCCTCAAAGACTTTGTGACATTCTCATAGATTCTAGGCAACCTTAAGACCTGAAGAGATTCATAGGGTCCCAAACAAACAAACTATAGGATTATAAGCAAACTACAAACCTTGTAAGATCCTTTTGATCCAAGTGAACTATAAGATCTTAATGAGATTCTTACAAACTATAATACCAATTGAGATCTTCAAGGATCTTTAACACAGATCACAAACAAAATAAACGACCTAGTGAGATTGTACTAATCTCTGAGTAAATTTAATTTTGGTGAGAACCTTACAAGTTACAAGTCCTCAAGAATCTAAGACCATCTCCAACCTACACCAAGATTTAAAGTAAGTTTTGCAGTATTTGGCACCAAACTGAAAAATTATTTCCAATTCATTATACCAAATAAACAATGTTTAATCATTTTTTTTTTCATTTTTTTGATTCTTAACAATTAATTTATTTTACAACTACTTAAATTACTAAATAAATAATTATATTAAATTAATAAAAATTTTGAATTCATTAATAAATTTTAAAAATGTAATACAATTAATAAAAATACTACAATTGTAGAACGTCAAATGCACATTAAACATATTTTCTACGTGCTTCTTATTTCATTGCAAATAATAATAATAATTTATTGTATTACAAAAATGGACACAAATATCCTTAATCCAATTTTTACAAAGTGAAAGCGAAAGGGCAAAATGGTAAACCATTTTGGTGAAAAATGATAGGTTGGAGGAAATTTGCACCAAACATTTGGTGCAATTTGATGAATTATAGTGAAATGATGCAAGGTTGGAGATGCCCCAAGTCCTAGAGAAATCCTTAAAGATCTTTGGGAAAATCAAGTCCGACGCAAACTACATCCAAGTGTTTCATTCAAGACCTAATATAATGTCGCATAAACAAGCTTAGAGGTCAATCTTTTAGCCTATAGCAATAGGACCGAGGCGATTCAATAAGTTAAAGACCATTCTACGAGAAGTAACTTCAACCTTAAAAGGTTTGTAAACTAAGCCCATGTTTGTTAGGCATTTTTTTCCCATTTGTAGAAATTTTCTTACCGTTAGAAGTGGGGCCAGCCGAAATAGTTGACTAACTTGTGAGAGGGAGGGGCCCACTAATTTGAAAAAAACGGTCAAATTCTTCATTTTTTTTTCACGAAAATGCTGGCCAAACAGGCTCTAATAAATCATTACTTTCAGTGATCAGCCTTAAAACTCCGAACTCAAAAATATAGGGCAATTTTTATANAACTTGTGAGAGGGAGGGGCCCACTAATTTGAAAAAAACGGTCAAATTCTTCATTTTTTTTTCACGAAAATGCTGGCCAAACAGGCTCTAATAAATCATTACTTTCAGTGATCAGCCTTAAAACTCCGAACTCAAAAATATAGGGCAATTTTTATAAAGAAATTCACTATATCAATATCTCAGTCACGTAAGAATATAGAATCAAGTCGATCACTATTTATATCACAAAATTAATTTAGTCCAAATATATAATGAAACGGTCCAAACCACACACGATATTAGACAAGATTCGAGG
>CAIGRO010015712.1:0-13715 GCA_903798355.1 Fraxinus baroniana
GGGCGCTTATGAGTTGGTAGAGTAGGGTTTGAAGGATTTAGTTGTTTCTACTATGATGCCATTAGTCTCTGCAATTGCAGTAAGATAGGGGGTTTCTTGATGGTTTTTAGAATTTTGTGTTCTCATAAATCATATAAATGACATTTTACATTTGGGAACACTATAAATGTCATTGAGTTTTGCTATGTGTACACCGAGATTACAGCCTCCTCACAATAGGGGGTCCACGAATTTTTTATTGGATGTGGGCCCCCCTTTGTGAAGGGATATACACATGGTGTACAAATAGTAAAACCTGATTTGATCACAAGTTGAGATTTTCTTTAGTTGGTGTGAGGGCTGTGATGCCCGTCCAACCTAATAGGTAATGATGAAACTTGGCCTTCGGCCCAATTGCTATTGCCCAATAAACAAACTAAAGTAACCCAATGAAACCCGAGGCCCAATACTCAGTCCGGTGAAAGCGTGTTTGGTAAATACGATTTTGGTTGTTTTTGTCTTATATTGAAAGTGCCAGCTTCTCTAGACCGTTGGATCATTAGCTGTCATCTCGATATATGCCTTGTGCGGTAATATGAAAAGTCAAGATATTATTGCTATGTGCTTTCTGGCTTCTGTTCTTCGAGGATTCTCTAGAGTCTTATGCGTTCTCTTTCATCTTCTCAATCTCATTTTGATTTACTCTTGAATCTAGTTTAAGAGTGGTATTTTTTTGTGAAAACTGGTGAAGTATATAGTGAGCTCTTCTGGTCCATAGAAGAAGCTGCACGTTCCTTTGCTTGTGCGGGTTTTTGGGTGAATTTGAGTTTTATAGTGTTGATACTGAAGGGTACAATATTCCGAACTTTCGATCGATGAAACTTTGGTATCCAATGGTTTGGAAGTGAATGTCTGTACATGTATAGTCTGTAATTTTTTGAACTCTGGTTTGTATAATGGTTGGAAATATATATTGGAAAAGTTTGAACTTTTTTTTTTCCCCATCAATTGGATGGAATACACTAGAAAATGAACATTCAGAGTGTGTACACAGAGTGATCAATTTAAATAAATAAATTGAAATTAGTCCCAACCTATCATGCCAATTTTCAGTTAATCACTAACAAAATAGTAAACTAAATTGATTTTAACACTATCCTACAAAATTTAACAGAAGTTCAATGTGAAAGCAATCAGAATTCCGAAGCAAACAAACAAACAAAAATAACACGAGTGTGAAAAATGTGGCACACTCTCTCTTAAACTTCAACGTGGTGATCATTAATATCCAGCTACCACATATTGATACTTGGATTTTTTTATTTTTTTTTAGATAATAAAAAATTCACACGATATTAGAATATGCCTCAAAGGTCCAAAGATCCAAATCATTTGTCCAACTGTTTTTAAAAATTTGCACAATTCCTCACCTAAATTCCTGGTTATATTTGCTCAATGAATTAAATATTCCCATCTGCCTGTCTATTTTAATAAATGATCGAAACCTGGTCACTCTCAAAGATGATAAAATACACGATGAACATGTGTGAACGCCAAATAATATTTTGTCATTCGAAAATTCTTGGTCCTCCTATCCACCAATTACATAGTGACTCCATTAATATATGGACGTGCATTCTCTGGAAAAATCTGTACTAACGTACATTTTTGTCTTTAATTTAACTCGATCGGTTCATCCGCCTCATAGATCAAGAGAAAATCACAAAGAAGCCATGGGAGTTTCAAGATTAAACCTTTGCTTCCATTTCTTCATCCTCATATCCATCTTCTCCATCTGTAAATCAGTAAGTCACTCTTTCGAATCAAGTTTTCTCTACCCAATATATATTAGCTACTCATTTAGTATATTTAATTTGACTTTACAATCTTTTTAAAACTTCTGTTTTAAAGTTTCCAAATCTTTCATGCAGGATGATCCAGATTGTGTGTACACGGTGTATATAAGAACCGGTTCAATCATAAAGGGTGGCACTGATTCTATTATCAGCTTGACTGTGTATGATGCGGATGGCTATGGAATTAGAATCAACAATCTCGAGTCATGGGGAGGGCTTATGGGCCCAGGTTACAACTATTTTGAGAGGGGAAACTTGGACATCTTTAGTGGAAGAGGTCCATGTTTGACTGGGCCAGTTTGTAAGACGAACCTCACCTCCGACGGGTCTGGCCCACACCACGGTTGGTACGTTAACTATGTGGAGGTGACCACCACTGGAGTTCACAAGCAGTGTACCCAAGAAAAGTTTACTGTAGAACAGTGGTTAGCAACCGATACGTCGCCCTATGAACTCACTGCCATCAGGAATTATTGCTCGTCCGATGACAAGAAACGCTTGGTCGACGGTTCTGATCCTTCTATGGTCTCTGTAATTTAAGAGTGTGTAGACGTTGCCGACCCATAGTATTGCAGGTTTATTTTTTAATTACCCTATGCCACAAGAGTGAGGTTTATGATAGTTTTGTGTTTATTTATGGATTGCAATAAATGGTGTATTACTTGGAAATAGTTGGAATACACAAGGATATGCAAAAATAAATGTGAAAGACAAGTCCCAAAAATGTTCTTTTTGGGGCACAATGTTTTGGTAAAGGGTAAATTTACACCATAATTTTACGTTTTAATTGTATTCAACTTTCTAATTATAGCTTTATATCCTTGATTTTTTCGACAAATTTTTATATTCAATTTTTTATTAATTAGTTTATTTTGCCTCTAATAATGATACTTGGAGGGCGTAAAATGATTTAATGTTCATCAAATTTTTATTTATTTTTTAAAAATATTATTCAAATAGAAAATCTTGATAGAAACGATTATCAAGAGCAAAATTTGTTTTAATTAATAAAAGGTTGAAAATAAGAATGTGATGAAAATGTTAAGTATGAGTGTTAAAAATGAGAAAAGATGGAGGGCTTTAAAATGTAGTGCAAATAAAATTTACGGTGTGAATATAATTATACTTAGGTAAATAATGAATCTTTTTGTCCGTGATTACTTGATTATAACTTTTTATGTTATTGTGGATGTAAGCATGTTTGGTGTATAGTATCAAGCCCTGTTTGATACATATTAAATTTTCATTTTCATTTTTCTACTCATTTTAAATCATACATTTTTTAATAAATAAAATTTTCCATTACATCAATGACATTTCCTTCTTTTTCAACCATACATTCTCCATCAACCTACTATTCTGAAATAAATTTTTCCAAAATAATGTGGCTCAAACACACCCGAAATATTGATGTACATTGTGACCTATAGATGCCTTAACCCATCATACGGTTGCCAAACACTTGGTGAAGCAAACTTATGACTATAGTTGTTCATATTTAAGATCCAACCCAATCACCCGACTCTTTGTTTTCTTGTTTAACATCTCACAAATATGTTTTCCCCTTTTTTCTCAAATATTTCTCACTTAGCAATTCATGCTATCGAGTAATGGCACTGCGATTCAGTAAACTATGCATTCATATTTTTAATTACATGTAGATGAATAATACAATGTTATTACATTCCTAAGAACGAAAAGAATCTGAAGCTGCTATACATCTAAAAACATAGCTACTTAATTCAAAGTCTAGCACAAAAATCTTTATTGTGAACTCCTCCACGAGAATATTGATTGAGAATTGGCAACTTGTACACTCCCAAATACAGTCATCTTTCGGAACTTTTTCTGATCTTGTACATGATGGATACTAAGTACCTTATACAAATCACATGCTTGTTGTTGGAAATAAATAAGTACTTGTTTGGGTTGTGATGCCAAAATCCAATCCGAACAATTGGACTATGATGAAAACTGGGCTAAGCTTTCTTGCCGGTTTAATATTTCCATTGCTTGAGAATTCAATGAAAAAGAAGCCCAATTCCCAAACCCAAAAAATGGCCAAACTCCCACTTTGAAAGAGTGACTTTAGTTGCCTCTAAATGGTGAGAAATCGTTAGTTGCTCTAAACCTTTGATTCCACCTTAGATCTACGGTAATGGTTGGATTGTATAAATTAGAGCCATATGCATTTGCCCTAATCACTTTTGCGTAGGGATGGCAAAAAAGCTCGCCGGCTCGGACGGCTCGGGCTAGCCTCTTTTTTTTTTGCCGGGCTTGGCTCGGCTCAGGCTCAAAAAAACTTGGCATAAAAAGCTCAAGCCAAACTTAAGCTTTTTTTATTTAATTTATAACATGTAAAAACTGTACAAATTTTAAATTTTTTAAGTAAAAAATGTAGATTTGACATAAAAATAAAATAAAACCCGGGCCGGCTTGGTTCGGGCTCGGCTCTGCCTGCTAAGGCTCAGGCAGAAAGTTTGGGCCGAACCTCATTTTTTTTTGGTTGGGCTCGGCTCAGCTCGGCTCGAGCCTAAAAAAGCTTGAGCTCGGCTCGATCTTTTTTTTTCCCGGCTCGACTCGACTCGTTGCCACCACTTTGCGCCATCTGTTTCTTTTGGTGGGTTCTGGAATCATCTTTCTTAGTTTTGCCCTCTATTTCTTTGTCTTCTCTGTTTCGACCTTCGACATCTAGTTCATTGATCTCTTTAGTTTCTCTGTGAGTCCGAGTCTCTGTGATTCTATTTGTGAGAATAGTGTGTTGGTTTCAGTTTGGGGACTTCTAGTTCATAGAAATAGCTTCGACTAGCTATTGAAGGTTTGTGATTAGTTCTTTTGATATGTACAGAAGGGTATAATGTTTCTGAGCCCAAGATCGATGATGTCATGATGCAAATGATCCCCTTTTTCATCAATATTTGGTTATAGATATGAGATACTGATATTGTATAACCTTTGAGTTATTTCGATTTTGTGTTGTAATAGTGGTATCAGAGCCATCAGTGGTTGTTTATGTTCCTTCGTCTGTGGTCTGATCGTGAAAAATCAATTTTCACAACCAAATTTGTTGAGATCTTATTCTGGGTTTAGAATCCTAGATCCGTTTGATTACAGATCTAACATCCTGGTTGAAATTCCATGGTGGAAATCGAACTAATTGGTTCTTTATTGATTTACTGTTTGCATCTTGGATGAAATCTCACTGTTCGTGGTTTTCTTGAATCGACCTGAAAATTATTTGGGTTTGACTTGAGGTTTTTGGTTTCATTTGGTCAAAACTAAGGACCACCACTCTTGTTTGCGACGTTTTCTTCCTTAAATCTAAATTTTCTAGTCCTATATTTAAAATACTTTGTTGATCTTTGTGAAGCTATTATACAAATTGTTCTTCTCTGCTCATGCAAGTATACATATATTGTAAGTGTTTGAACTGCATGTGTTTGCTTAATATATGAAATACATTCATATTATCTCTCTTTGATTCCTGATCTTGCATTCAAATTGAGCATTGACTTGATGGCCCAATCTTCAAGGAATCCTATGAATCTAAGCATTCAGAACTTAAAGTACATTACACTGTCGTCATTTTGTTATTATTGTACTTTGCGTTCTTTTTCCTTGTCTATTGAAATTAATTGACACTCAATATCTTGTGTGACTTTGTGTGTTGTCAAACATTATTTGATGTCTATTGTTTACTATTGAACATTGAATTTCAAACAATTTTCTTATGTTAGTTATAAACTCCAAATGACAATTATCACATTTGAACTTGGAGTTTTTAATGGAAAATGAGATTTTACCATTTGCATCAAAAAGTGAGAGGATTCATTGTTCAACAGAAAGTTTCAAAAGCAATAACTGCTTATTTTCCTGCAACTATGATTGCTGATCTAAAAACTGTATCTGATGAACTTGCCTATACCTCCATTATTCTTCATTTGTCTGATCAAGTGTTAAGGAAAGCTCAAAAAATTGATAATGTTAAAGCTCCGTGGGATAAACTTAGAACTTTATTTGGTCAAGTCTTTACTTAATAAATTGTTTTTTCTAGAAAGATTTTTTAGTTTAAAGATAGACCTATCCAGAAACGTAGATAATAATTTTGGCACCTTTAATAAATTGGTACAAAATATTAATAATGTTGGGGACAATGTATTTAAGGAGTACAAGGATGTGATACTCCTCAACTCCATACATGAGGCATATAAAGATGCCAAAACTGTAATTAAATATGGCATGGGTACCTTGACCCCTGATATTGTTATAAATTCTTTGAGAAGCAAATAATTGGAACTTAAATCCAAAAGGTATGGGAGGGAATATGAGAGTTTGTTTATAAGAGGGAGACCACCCAACAGGCAAAGTAATAATCAGGATAATCAGAGTTATCAAGGAAATAATAATAATAACAAGAAAAGAGAGAAAGGCAAGTATAGGTCAAAGTCTAGAACATGAAATAGAAAATGCTATAGATGTGGGAAAATTGGACATTTTATCAAAGATTTCCAAAAGAAAAAGAATGAACAGAGAGATAAGAATGTGGATAAGGGAAATGTGGTTGAGCCCCTAGAAGATAAAAATGTTGATGTCTATATTGTTACTAAGCCCATTCCCGATCTGAATACTGTAAGCTTTTCAGGGAATAGCGATTAGAATCGAGAGTGGGTTTTAGATTCTGAATGTACTTTGCACATGACCTCTAGAAAATCTTGGTTAGAGAACTATAAGGAAATGAATGGTGGTGAGGTTGTGATGGGCAATAATACTGCATTCAGAGTTGTAGGAATTGGCAATGCGACTTTGAAATTTGAAAATGGATATACCTTTACTCTAGAAAGAGTGAGATATGTCCCTAATTTAAACAGAAACTTGATTTCAATTGGTGATCTAAATGATATAGGCCTACAAGTTAGGCTTGGAAATGGCTTGTGAAATGTGATCAGATGATCCCTTGTCATTTTCAAACGTACCAAGAGAAATGGTATATAAGTCACTAGAGCTAAGGTAATTTCAAGTCACACTATTGAATCCNTTTTTTTTTTTTTTTGTGGAAAATATGTTATCTCAAAAATTCCTTTATGTGAGTACTGCACTTTAGGCAAGTAACATAGACTTCATTTTAATACTGAAAAATATGAGAATGCATCTGTTTTAGACTATGTACATTCTGATTCGTGGGGTTTTTCATCTACCACCACCTAAGAAGGAAATAAATATTTTATATCTTTGATTGATGACTTTTCAAGAAATGTTTGGATATTTTTGTTAAAACAAAAATCTAACACTTTTTAAAAATTTAAAGTTTGGAAGACTTTGATTGAAAATCAGACTCGTAAAAAGATTAAAAACTAAGAACAGACAATGGTTTGAAATTTTGCAATGCTAATTTTGATCAACTTTGTAAAATTGATGTTATTCTTAGCCAAAAAACTGTGCCATATAACTCTCAACAAAATGGAGTTGCTGAGAGAATGAATAAGACAATTCTAGACAAGATAAGGTGCACGATGGTTAGTTATAGAGTTCTTGAAGTGGTATGGAGAGAAGCTGTTATAACAATAGCTTGCATTATAAGCAGGACCCATGGTAGTTCCTTAGATGACAAAACCCCTAAGGAGGTGCGGTTTGGGAAAATGCCAAATTATATCCATCTCAAGACCTTTCGTTGTGCTGCCTACTCCATTAGAGTATTGGTAAGCTTGAACCAAGATCTCAAAAATGTGTAAGTTACTAGAGATTGGTAACTTGATATGGAAGAAAAAATGAATTCCCTTTTAGAAAAATAATACTTGGAGACATTGGTCCCTCAACCTAAGAAGAAATCTTTAGTTGACTGTAAATGGATTTATAGTATAAATGAAGGTAATACTTTGAAGCAGCCCCTTATGTTGAAAGCCATATTAGTGGCAAAAATGTTCACTCAGAATTCTGGTATTGATTATATTGAAATTTTTTCGCATGTTGTTAAATATACCACAATAAGAGTTATACTTGCATTAGTTTTAGAATATGACTTGGAACTGGAATAGATGGATGTTAAAACTGCCTTCTTACATGTTGATTTGGATGAAATCATTTAAATGTATTGGCCACAGAGATTTATAGATAATTAGAAACATGAGCATGTTTGTTTGTTAAAAACATCTTTGTATGGGCTAAAATAATCACTTAGACAATGGTATAAAAGGATTGATAACTTCATGTACAATGAATATGGGATTGTTTACCTGCTTTTTATGTGGATGATATGTTGTTAATTGGACAGAATATAAGTGATATTAATGAGTTAAAAGGTCTTTAAGTTTTGAATTTGAAATGAAAGACTTAGGGCATGCTAGAAGAATTTTAGGTATGAATACTAAAAGAAATAGGTCTCAACAGACTTTATTTCTATCACAACATGCTTATGTGGAGAAAGTGTTATCTAAATTTGCCATGCATGAATCTAACTTTGTTACTTTACCCCTTGCTAGTCATTTCAAATTTAGTAAAGATCAGTGTCATGTTGATGAATTTGATGTTAAACACATGCAAAGCATACCCTATGCTAATGATGTACGGTCTATTATGTACACCATGGTGTATGCCATACCTGATGTTGTCCACACAATCAGTACTTTAGGTAGGTTTATGGCCAATCCTGGCCCTGAACATTGGATTGCCTTAAAATTGTTAATTACGTACTTAAAAGGGTTTTACAACTTGGGTTTATGTTTTAATTCCTATAAAGGTGTTGTATTGAAGGAGTTTGTAGATTTTGATTATGTTGTTGATAGGGACAATAGAAAATTAACCACTTCTTATATGTTTATTTTATGTGTACTTGTATAAGTTGGAAATCACAATTACAGCCTATTGTTGCATTATTTACCACGGAAGCGGAATATGTGGCTGCCACTGAAGCAACAAAAGAATATTTATGGCTTAAAGAACTGTTATGTGAGTTGAATGTACTTTCCCACTGTGTAGTTGTTTACTCAGATAGTCAAAGTGTTATTCATTTATGTAAAAATCATGTATTCCATGAAAGGACTAAACATATAGATGTTAGAGTGCACTTTATTAGAGAAATATTTCAAAAAGATCTACATTACTTGAGAAAATTCCAACTCAATTACCCTACTGATATGGGAACTAAGTTACGTCCTCTTAACAATTTCAAATCCTGTTTCACATGTGGAAAATTGATACTAGGTAATCTCTGCGATACTACATGAAACTATATTCACTTAATGTTGATGATCGCTGGAGTTAAGAGGAAAATTCGTTAGCTGTGATGGTTCTGCACTGGCTTTGTTGGTCATTGGCATCAATGTGATGATTATTTGGGTTGTGATGCCAAAATCCAGTCTAAACAATTGGGTTATGATGAAAATTGGGCTAAGCCCACTTGTCAATTTTATATTTCCATTGCTTGATAATTCAATGAAGAAGCCCATTTCCCTGACCCAATAAATGGCCAAACTCGAATTTTGAAAGAGTGAATTTAGTTGCCTCTAAATGGTGAGAAATCGTTAGCTGCTTTGAACCGTTGATTCCATCTGAGATCTATGGTGATGGCTAGATTATATAAATTAGAGCTATATGCATTTGCCCTAATAACTTTTGCACATTTTGTTTCTTTGGGTGGGTTCTGAATCATCTCTCTGAGTTTTTCCCTCTATTTCTTCGTCTTCTCTTTTTCGATCTTCAACCTCTGGTTCATTGATCTCTTTGGTTTCTTTGATTTCGAGTCTCTGTGATTCTATCTGTGAGAATAGTGTGTTGGTTTCAGTATGGGACTTTTGGTTTATAGAAGTAGCTTCGACTGGCCATTGATGGTTTGGGGTTAGTTCTTTTGACTTGTACACAATGGTACAATGTTATTGAGCTCAAGATTGATGATATCCTAATACTAATGATCCCTTTTTTCATCTATATTTTGTTGTAAATCCGAGATACTGATATTGTATAACCTTTGAGTTATTTTCAATTTCTTGTTCTAATAGTACTTAAGGTCAAATATGATCAAGATGGCTCTATTCATATGTATAAAGCTTGACTCGTAGCTAAAGGCTTACAATAGACCTTTGGTGTGGATTATTTTAAGACCTTCAGTCATGTAGTTAATCTTTCTATATTTAGGGTTATTGCTAATCTTGCTGTAACTTTTGGTTTGGACATTCAATAAATTAAATATCAATAGTGCCTTACACGGTGATCTTGTATATGGCCCCTGTTTGATCCCCATTAAAATTTTCATTTTCATTTTTCTACTCATTTTCAACCACACATTTTCAATAAAATAATATTTTTCATCATATCAATAACTTTTCATTCTTTTTCAACTACACATTTTACATCAATCTACTATTTCAAAATACATTCTTTCAAAAAAATGTGGCTCAAACACACCCATGGTATAGCTAGAGGCTTTGTTGGTGCTCAATTCTCCCTCTCGCGTATAATATCAAAAAAACTCTTTATGGCCTAAATCCAGCTCTATGAGACTAGTTTGATAAGCTAAAACTGAGCATTCTATATAAGGTATTAAAACTCTAAGTTAAACTCTAGTTTGTTCTTTTTTCCTTCTGCTGGAAAATTTTTGTTTTCCCTGGTCTATGCAGATTAATATTGATTACTAGGCATCATCATTCTCAAATTTTGAAATTAATGCCTGATCTTAACTATCAGTTTGCATTCAAATTATTGGGATCCTTGAAGTATTTTATATTAGGGTTAAGGTTACCAGGATCACAATGGTTTATACATGTCTTAACACCATGTCTTAACACAAGTATATACTTGATCTCTTAGCGGAGACTAATTTGAGTGGGGGAAAAAGGGTACAATACTCGTATATGTGCAAATTAGAAGTTGTTTCCTTTTGATCCCCTAGTCTATATAGATCCACTATTGGAGCTCTACAACATCTTTTCCATGACTTAAATGCATTCTTAATTAGGTGTATCTGAAATATTCTGCTACATATTGTCTTCATTTTAGGTTGGCTACTTTCTTGATTTCAGAAGCTTTTTTTTTTTGGCTTGATGCAGATTGGGTTAGTTGTGCTGATGGATCGTAGGTCCAATAATGTTTATTATGTGTTCCTAGGGAGAATTTTATACAATGGTGCTCTAGAATGCAAAAAATGGCTGCAAGATTTAGTATTGAGTGAACATTGGATGCTAGCACAAGGAGCCTAGCAAGTGCATTTTACACACTGTTGGGGTGTGTGACCAAAGTTCCACATTGGCTCGAAGTAGAGATGATCATGAATTTATAAGTATGAACAATATCTTCATTGGTATAAGGTCTTTTGGGGTAACCAAAAGCAAATCTATGAGGACTTAAAATCAAAGTGGACAACATCATACTAATATAGAGATATATGATGTCCATAGCCCAACAAATGATATCAGAGCCAAGCCCCAAACTTAGCTATGTGGATGAATCCCTCAAAAATGTCAAACAAATGTAGTGAACCTCGATTTTCTCACGATAGGATCTGTAGATGAGCTCTATTGGACATGCGATGGGCTCCGTATGCTTCATGGACGTGTCCTAACTCCATCCCAGTGAAGATGAGTTGACCTGGATAGAGCAAGCTCTCATGTCAAGTAGTGCTCTCCGGATGTTTTATGGATGTGTCCTGATCCCAACACGGTGAAGAGGAGAGCGGATAATCTTGGTTGGTAGAGAGTGGAGGGATGGATGATCGTTTGAAGGGAGGCTCAGTGGTCTTTTGTTCGAGGGGAGGATTGTTGGGTGTGTGACTAAAGTCCCACATTGGCTAGAAGTGGAGAGGATCATGGGTTTATAAGTATAGACAATATTTCCATTGGTATAAAGCCTTTTGAGATAAAGTCCAAAAGCAAATTCATGAGGGTTTAGGCTCAAAGTGGACAATATCATACCATGGGAGATATGTGGTGCTCATAGCCCAACACACATTTATTCGTGCTTATAAATTTGATATAGCCATTGTTTGAGCCACATTTTCATCATTCTACTCATTTTCAACCACACATTATTTTTATAAAATAATATATCACATTATATCAATAACTTTTCCTTCTTTTTCAACCACATATTCACCATCACATCACAAAAAAAATACATTCTCTCCTAAAAAAATGTGCATCAAACACACTCTTATATTTGCAAATTCAGTGAATTTCTACTTAAGTTAGTGTAAATCTTATAACTTTAGGTAAAACATAGAATTCGAGAAACCTAGAGCAAAAAGAAATATTTTGAGCCAAAATTGGAGTTGATTTGAAACATTTGAAGATTTTATTGAATTATAGGGATTGATAAGAAGCATTAAGAGAGTAATTAGTGGAGTGTCACAAGTTTTGGGAGTGAAATTCGACTTAAGAAAAGTTTGGGACTAATTTGTACACTTCTAAATCTTGAGAAGGACCAATTTTGGATGATTATAGAGGTTTGGAGACCAACATGGATGATTTTGAAAGTTGCACAATCAATATAAAAAATTTGGACAAAAAAGACCAAAATCGTACAAAAACTTGAACTATGGACCAAAATGTAAAAAGATGAAAGTTACAAGGATACAACCGTGATCTAAAAATCTGTTTGCTGGGGTCCGATCGAGAATTGTTGTCCGACTACATCCTGTACTTATATTTTTTCAGTTCTACCTTATTTCTGATGGTATTTTTGTCAGGTGGTTCGAGGATTATATAAATATCTATTTTAGATCAAATATAAGGGGTTACACACAGGGCACACAAGATAAAAGAAGAGGGAGAATGGACTGAAAATGCAAACATTCGAAGAATTTAGCGTAAAAAGGCACATGTTGAATAATGGACTCCAATAGCTAAGTATCGAGACTCAGTTTACCAACCAAATCGACACCAATCAATCGACCCAAAGCCTTCAAACTATTCCTCTCTTTGGTTGCTTTCAATTGTACCCACTTAGGACACAAAAGGGAAGGTGTTTTGCAGCCACAAAGGCTAAAGAACAATGAGAAGATAACAAGACAAACTACAAGCGGAAGCACAAAACACAAGGGAAGACAGTCGTGTCTCTCTCTCAATTGAAGGGCAAAGCACACTTCAATTGACAATGCCGTGAAGGAGAAATATGTATAAGATCACTTATGGTACAGTAATGGACCAGCCTAACAAGAATACGATAAGCAGGCCAAATAAGCCATCCACTAAGTAAAGAATCGGACCACGAGCAACTCTAATTAATTAGACTGCTTTCAATGGACCCAATAGTTTTAGGGTAGGATCTTCAATCTTATGTGTCGATACAATACTTATGCAACATTGATTTTACATCATCGCCCTAATTTATTGGGTATCAAAAACCCAACAAATCTTCACCTTATTACCCAATCAATCTACAAGTAACCAAAACACAGTTTATACTTGCATAATCAAGGTAACCAATAAAAATTGATATCATATACCTTACCTCGTGTTTCGAACCTGAAATACATACTATACCTGCTCTCTATACTCACCAGGGTTAAGATAAAAAACACTCAAGTAGAAGTAGATAATCAATCAAAAGCAAGCAACTTAATTTTAATTAGAAACTCACATAATAAAATAAATTTGTACGTAACTTAATTTTTTTTATTACGCATTCTTCAAAACACTAACTTCTACATGAAAGGAATTCTTGAACATGGAGTCAAACATTAGAATAATATAGAGACTCTCATCTTTTTCAAAATACATTTTTCTATTTCTTGTTTTTGACTATACATTATTCAATAAAATAATATTACAAACAATTAAAAAAAATTCATTCGTTTTTAACTACACATTCTCAATCAATTTACTATTTCAAAATGTATTTTACACACAAAAAAAAAAAAAAAAATTGGGTTGGGGGGGGGGGGCGGGGCCCCCC
>CAIGRO010015829.1:0-11267 GCA_903798355.1 Fraxinus baroniana
ACGTGTCGTGTCTGTACTTTTTTTCTAAAATCGCGTGTCGGCATATCCGACATATATCGTGTCGGACACATGTGTCCGTGTTGGTGCATCATAGTAAGAGTCTATGTGATGTAGTTGTGGGCTTCTTCATGAATAAACAAATAAAAATATAAATGGACAAAAGAATTAAAAGCTTGCGAAGTTAACTTCACCACCCTCTAGCCTTAATCTTCCCCTTGGACCAGATTGATAACTACCTGATCTCCAAGCTCAAAATATATAATAACAATAATCATTATAAATTCAGTCCCAGTAATACTGAGAATAGCTGGTAATCCTTAAGCCCACCATGCTAAAAAATGTGTAATCTATAAGTGCCTACATAGCATTGAGTTGAGAACTCAATTGTGCATTTGATATATTCAAATAAAACTATAAACGCATTATAACTGTTTTGGCATGTAACGAAATAATAGATTTAGCCCTTGTTTGGTGCTGCGTAAAATCGTACTAAAAATCTAAGTCAAATCCCATAACTAATTTTAATCACACATTTCATGTGATCCACAACTTTCCAACCACACAAATCATCAACGTTTATCAAAATCCACTAAAAATATGATTTTTAGCTACACTAAACAGGGGCTTACTTAAAGACATAACAAACCTGGGGTATAAACTCTGATACACTTAAACCACTTCATGAATGAAAAAAAAAAAATTCAAAATCAAACAGGCCTACAATAAATGAAAATAGTAGGAAAAGCACTTTTAAAAAATAACAACATTAAACTTGCGATATAATGAAGAAACTTACAGAATGAAAAGAACAAAGAAATATTTATTCAACAAATTATGTTCACCTTGCAATAATCCCTGAATTTTGTATAGTATAGATTATCAGCCATAATTATAATAGCATGCTGCCGCTTCATTGTGAACCACTGCAATATTCAAAGTTAAAATCATATCATAAAGAAAGTCAAATTGAATGCAATCAAAATGTAGTTCGCCACTCCCCAGCACATGGGAACTATGAACGATTACAATCCGAGTACAAGAAGTAAACATGGCTTTTATCAGCTCCTAAACACAGAGGAAGAATAGACCATAATTGATTTCTTCCCCAGAAAAGGTTAGAAAGTTGACATGCTTTATATACCAGTTGGAAACCAGTAAAACAAGATTTTTCCTTTTTTATTTGATTTAAGGTAAATTTGGCAATGCAAACTCATTACGTCAAGAATAATTCCAGTAATTAACAACATAGCTGTTAACTACTTTTTATTCATTTTTTCATTTTCAGAAGTTTGACAGCCAATCTATAACTTTTTCTACAGATTCAGACATTCAGTGGACTCTTAACAAAATATGAAACCATACCTGGGAACCCTTTCGAAAGTCTTTCTTCTCAACTTCAGGTAACATGTGTTCAGAATACCTGGCACTTCCATGTGGACCAGGATCTTCAAAGCTGCAAAAGCAAGCGAATACAAACTTTTAACTGTTTAAGAGCTTAGAGTGTGTTTGGAAGGGCTTTTCCAAAGCCTGAAAGCACTTCCTGAGGTCAAAAGCTCTTTTGCTAGAAATATTGGCTGCTTATATATATATATATATATATATATATTATTATTATTATTATTATTATTATTATTATTATTATCAAAGAAAAAACTTTCTTAACTTCTAACCTAGTTATACAAATATAAAGATTATACAAAAGCCCTTTTATGGTGATACTGCCAAACAGTCAATTTAATATTCATAGCACCGTTAGGATTCACAACCAAACAGTCAAAACTCAAAAGCTTTGTAATAAAAGCTCTACTGCCAAAAGCTCTATTGTTAAAAGCTCTACAGCTCTTCCAAACGGACCCTTAATCATATAAAGAAAATATACCGGCAGTGTCATATATATCTTGATCCCATCTGTCTCATGTTCCCATATGTGTATGAGTGATTTTATTTAGTAGTTAAATTACTTTTTTTTTCTTGTTATTCTTAAAGTATGAAGTTGGAAACACATTTTTTTTATAGTCAAGTTCATATTAAATTTTCAGTATAAGGTTCATTAATATTTATCTATATAGTGACTCTTTCATAAGTGATAAAATAAATTCACTTGCAGAAAATCATGACTACGAAGCTATCCACAAAGAAATAATGACAATCCTAAACAGAGGGCTTACCAGTCTATGAAGCTTGTATTTGTATACATGAGGTAGTTGTACACATAGTCAAAATCATGCAGTGGTATGCAACTGCAGTTCAGGAAATTTGCTTAGTCAGCATGACAGTGCTGGGGTGGGGGAAGGAACTTAACAATGACATTATCACCTATCCACCTGTCTGAAAGTAGAACAAAATGCTGGTTGTCAGGATCTTTGAGTGCATTTGCTAAAAGTCGTCTTTCTGCAACAACCATTGAAATTGTTCCCCATACTACCTGCAAATTGAACAATAATAAAAAAATTCAGCTAATAACTATCACAAGTATACCAACAGTGGCAGCAGTTTCCATCTCAGCAAGACGAACGAGACACAAATAGACCAGTAATAAAAACATGACAAACTTAATGGAGACATGTACCTACAGGAAGGTATAATATCAAATTCCTTATCATTTTCCATAGGGTGAGTTTTTTCTTTTTTTGGTTTCAGATTTACTTGTAGCTATTTTTTCCAATATAATTTAGCTGTGCAAAAAAAAAAAATGAAGCCCCTATATGGTAGAGATTTTTTGAGAATAGAATTTTTGAAAAGTAATTTTTTTAGAGAATGTGTGGTTAAAAAGTAAGGAAAGGTTATGAGTCGATGTGAAATCATTTATAGGAAAAATGTTTGGAAGAAAATGAGTTTAGAAAATGGGGGCCATAGGGGCAAAAGTTACAAACGAATCATTGGTACTGTATACAAATTAAATTTAACAGGAATAGCACTGAGCCACAGAACCCTTTCAGTTCCGCATAAGCACAAACCCATGCGCATGCATGGAAAATAATAATAGTATAACAAAAAATAAATAAAAACAGTGACCAGGTTTAAAACTTTTTCCTACAAATAATCTAGTGCGAGTTTTCCTATGACCCACTTTGTTTATCAATGACAACGTCATGTAACAATTTCAAAATAAGAAAAAAAGAACAATTTCTGAGAGGCTTTGACATCATTCATAAATTTATTTGCAATGTTAAAATAAAATTTAAACTTCGGCATAACAATAAGAAAGGCAACAAATATGAGGTCATCATACAAATGAATGGCAGTAGCAGCTTGATCTTGGCCAAGTATTTTTGAAGGCCCTCCCACCTCAAGGCTTGGAAGCATATTGAATGAGGATGTAATGATTTTTTTTCCCCCCTAAATTTAGATCTTTGGAGATTCATTAAGCAGCAAAATGGCTATATAGGGAAAAACACTCTAAGCTCGAGTACATAGTATAAACACATTACAGACTTAACTTCCATAAGACCCTCAATAACCTAGGTAAATTAGATAAACAAAATGAAGTCCAGCAAAGATTTACAAACCTTGTCACTACGAATTTCCCGATTAATAAAGTAATCGCTAAAATGTTCTGGTTTATCCTTCGATGCATGCACGTACACAGAGAATCTACCTTCATGGCCCTGCAGAATTAAGGGAACAAATTGTGTAAATCCAAAGTAAAAAATGTCAAATCATTCCGAAATTACAAACTATGAACAGGAACATAAAGATATTTGCATAATGCATAAGAGTATGAATTTCATACACCCTTCCCTGTAATACAGGATCAACCCGATTCTTCTTCTTTTTCCATTTTCTTTTGGCTAAGAATGTCATGGACTCATCTCTGTAGGTCAAGGGTTACTTTACATTTACTAGAGCCTCCTTATTCACTGTCACGAGAAAAAAATCTGAGACCATAATTTGATTCCTTTTTAATGTCCATTAAAATTGTTAATAACCATCCTTGCACCCAAGGACTCCATTATGTGCTTTGGTTGATTACTTGTCATGCTAATTTCCCTTGCCACCACCTCAGTACCTCTCCTTCCAAATTTTCACAATCTTACTTGTCAAAATAATAATAATAATAATAATAATAATAATAATAAAATAAATCGACAACCGCTGAAAAAATAATCAAGTTCTTATCAAGTTTCAAACAAAGAATTAGACCAACATACCCAACAACTGAAAAAAGAATCAAGAAACAGGGAGCCTCTGAGCAGCATATCATGCTACAACAACCACGACAAGGATACGATGTTTTGCTGATAAAAAAAACTCATCTTAGTTGGCTGATAGAAATTATTACTGTCTATTTGTACAATTGTATCCAAGCTGGAAATTCTAAAAATCCAAAAGAACTGCATGCCTTGGTCTTTCATGTTCTTTTTGTCAGAGACCACAATCATGATACGGAAAATACAGTAATATAATCAACTAATTGAAAAGCCTGATGGGGTGTATGTGCGACAAACAGTTCTATTTTAACAATATTTCTACAGATAACTCTCTTCTGAAATTTTATGTTCTCCAGGCCAGAAGTACAGTAAGAGTTACTAATGTTGCAGAAAAGTGTGCATTAGCAGAAGGAATGAAGCATTAAGTCAGAGAACGCTTGTAATTTCAAACATCTGGAAGGAAATAAGAATATTTATTGACAATCAAAAGACAGACTATGAACTCCAAATTCAAATTTCAAATGTGCATCAACTAGCAATCCAATCTTCATGTTTTTAGATGCTCTTGTATATGGTGAAGTGCATGCTGTTTTCCTCTTTATAGTCACCCTTGCAAATTTACCTAATGCATATTTGGTGATTTTATATAGTTCTTGACAAGTAATACTAATATCCACTGGATTGAAACAACAACACAATTTGGTGATGTGCCCTTGTTCAATGTATTTAATAAATACTGGTTCAAGGATGAGGACTCAAAAGTCAATATGGTAAATAAGTTCACAAATGCATTACCCATAACCTACCATAGTTTAGTGTATATGCTATCGAATGAATTGATGAACAAAGAGATTTTATTTTGACAGTTTTCAAAAGCTTACAATGCCCATAACATTTTGTTACTTGCCTCCATATTTCTTGGCCTTTTATCTGGCGTGCTTATAATTTCAATATGTATTAGATATCGAGAATAGACTAGCTACAATATATGACTGTTCCTCTTTCACAGTTTGCAAAAACTCAAAACACGTGGCTCTTCTATGAATCACCTCAAAATATGTTACCTTTGTCGATCACACGAGATTATATAACATAATCTCTCCAGTCATTAGCCACAATGTCCAAAATACAATTTGACTACAATCCATATCCAATATATATCATATCAGAACTTGTGGCAATGTCATGCTGCCTGGAGTATTTCAAACGGTGATTGGGACATTTAGTCTGCAAAAATGGATTCTCTCTCCTCATTGGAAGATAAAGCTCCTCTTTTCCTTTCTGCCTATCAATCTTCCAATGTATTCTAAAAGGCACTTGATAACACAATTATGACAATCAGTAAATGCTAAGTGTTGGCTCAGTAGTGCTTTTAAATGCTTATAAGTTGTGGTTCCTAGAGAATGTGTGAATAATAAGTGGTAGTAAGTTGCGGGTCAACGAAATGTGTGAATTAAAAGCATGTTTGACTAGCTTTTAAAAAAATTAAGCTTCACCAAACATGCACTAAATGTAACCCGTATATACACTTGGTCCATCAGCAAGATGAATATTTTACTTAAGCCATTGATAGATTGCATGCATATCTGTACAAGAGAATTGCTGTAGTTCCCCATAAGGACATTCTATTGCAAGCTGACTACGATTATATAATGCTTCCCCCTGATTGAACATCTAAATATAACTCCTCAAAGACACTATTTACAAATGGTTTTTTATCATCAGGTTATAAAAGCAGCATACTATTAAGATACATTAAAGAAAAAAATCTTTAAAAGTAAATATCTCTAATGGTAAAGAAAAAAGATTACCTGAAAAAATTTATCCCACAGCATCTCAAAAGGTAAAGCACCAGGTGTCATAAATAGGAATGCAATCTTAGAATTTATTGATACCATAGGAGATGTGTTCAGAATATCTCTAATTACAACACGTGAAGCAATCTCATCATCAGTTAATTCTCTTGCCGGTGAAGGTGGAAGCCAATTAGATATTGCTCCACAACCATTAGACGAGAGTACATAGCATGCAGCATAATTCTGAGGTGGATAAATATAAGCCAAAACTAGGAAGATGCAGACTAAAGGAACCAATATGATGATCCATGTGGGCTTCTTTAAATGACCACGGTGGCGAGAGGCATGCATCATTTGCATGTCTTTCATGCCTAGACGCCACGCCTGATTCGCCTTCATCTAGGAATGGTGCATTACAGGTTAATGCCAAAAAAAGGCCAAAGCCCACCTCAAGTCCAAAATTCACTTTATTTATCCAAACCTATCAGCCTAAAGAAGACCCTCAAACACTGGACGCAGCAAGAATCTGAACCTGCAAAGCACATATATATGTACCTGTGATCCTAGCTGCATTAGAATCACGAAATAATGTTAGATGAAACTCTGGGGAGTATCTTCAGACTGAAATGAAGTTGAAAATAATTCCAAAATATAGTATACTGAAGAACAAGAAAAATAGAAGCTTGAGAAACGGATGTAGCCAATAACAATATTGAAGTTATGATTAATTTTGGTGACAACCAATTCCAATAGCTCAGTTGCATACTGCTATAGATAGTGGGTAAAACAATTATATCCAAATTTCAGTCAATCAGGAAACGAAGATATTTGAACATTATAATTGTGAAATTACAGGTAACAGGGGATGCAAATTCCCACCTCTAAACAGTACTAAAGAAGTAGATCAACACCTCAGAAACCAACATAAATCATGTAATAATTCAAATTTTAAAAATAAAAATGAATGCATGTATATTTCAATCCAGCTAACTACTTGACGAAAATTTCAAATTATCAGAATCAAAATCAACACCAGCACTGAAAGAGAGGGACAAAGGAAATAGGAACTGAACTTTAGATCCAAAGTACTTGAGACATTAAAAGAGAGAAATAATCAAAGCAAGATCAAGAGGAAACTAAAATCAGATATTATGATAATAATCAGGACCTTGGCAGAATTAAATTGCTAAACTACACACAGACGCCCCGTCCCAATAAATTCATGTAAAAACAGTTAGAATACAATACAAAAGTTTCAAGAAAAAGGTTCAAACGGAACCTGCCTGTTCAAATCAAATCCACCAGTAGCCAACCTCTTCAAAGATTAAAGTTCCAATCTACGCCCCCGAACATGCATTGCACATGGACGCATGAAATACACGTTATACTTCACTTCCGTAGACATATATACGCACACCCGAAACCCCCGCCATGCGCGCACACATTAATAAATAAATGTACAGCATTTAATTCCGAAACATAAATCAGAGTCAATTCAACGCCCAAGCACATACATTTCTCTTTCTAATTAACGAAAAAGTAACCAGTACCTGATTGAAACAACATTAAAGAGCTGAAGAATGAGATGAAGAAGTTGAATCTAAAATCAAAAGGATTTGTATACATACATAATACATGCATCTATACGTCTATACATACAAATGTATTATATATATATTTAAATTTGTGAGATCTAGGGCACGCGACAAGGCAAATTGCAAAGCCAATTATATTTTTAGTAGTAATTTATTCAAATTGGCAGAATACAGATTGAATATATAATATAACATATGTATGTATGTATAGATGTATTTGGAAGTTCTAGTGTGTGTAAAATAGAACGCTATTCCACTCCTTCCAACTCCAACAACATTTCAGCCGGTGGGTTCCAAGCTTTAATGGACTCGCAGAAAGGAGCGCGTGGGGAAGAAAAGACAGTCCGAAATTTTGATTAAAGAAATTCTGACTTCGTTGTATACCACGTTACATATATGAAAATTATTGGGTAAATCTATTACGTACATATAACATAATTCAAAAAATTCACAGTGAGGTATTGTAAAAATTACAACACCTTAATGATTGTACACCAAGTATTGTTAAACATAATTCAACGACGTGTTTCTTGAGCGAGAAATGCATACAATGAAGTTTCACAGGATTTTGTACAGAAAGATACTTGTCAATTATCCCAAAAAAATCAAGAGTCTGTTTGGTACGGTTTAAAATCGAATTAAAATTGAAAATATAGTCATTATTGGTCTCACTCGTCTCATAAAAATCAACAATAACGACTAATTTTTCAATTTTAATCCGATTTTAATATCTACTAAACATCCTCCAAACCTTATTGCTTGTATAGGTCCCTTACAGGCCCCTTACTTGTGAGGTCGCGCTTAATATTTTTTTTTTATAAGAATGGTCAATGGTGGGGCTCGCCATTATGCATGCCCGATTAGGGTACAAACAACACTTTGGAAAAAATTCAACCATACAAGTGCAACGCATCACCTGTAAATCTATTTGTACATGATCCTATGTTCAAATAAAAACAAATTAATCCTTCTTAATCCCTTGTTTGCTTTAGCACAAGATAATTTATTTTTCAAACTCATATCAACCACATATTTATACAATAAAATATTTTGCACGTAAATTTAAAATATTTTTTCACTTGTTTAAAATATTATTATTACACAATAATGGCTCAATTTTCCTCTTTACTCTTTTTTTTTTCTGATTTTTGGCAGCTTGCACTGAAAATGTATTCAATTATTGCGCGATGTTTTTCTTTTACCAACAAGAAAAAAGAGACAAAGAAGTGAAGAACGGTCGTCTTTCTTCTCCTGTAAAAAAAAAAATTTATAACTGTATTTCTGTTTAAGAGAAATCCAATTTAACCCTTGTTTCGATCTATTTTTTAAGATTTATTTTTTCACAAATTTTAATTCCTTATTTTTTAAATAAAAGGATGGCTATTCGTATTAACTAATTTAAAAATGTACAAAATTTTAAAATCGTAAGTTGTAGGAGTAGCCTTGGGTGGTTCCGTCTGGAAATTTCAACAGCTGAAATCGAATTGTAAATTTTTTGTTCTCTTGGAATGGAACTATTCAATCATCATAATCAAACAATTCGATTTCGATATTAGTTTGACTCTACAAAAATAATTTTAAAAAAAAAAAAATCATAAAACATCCCAACTCAATATTAATCTCCTGTTCTATGTTACACATATATGCAAAAACATTTCCAACTGCAAATGAGTACATTCAGGCCACCTTTTAATCTAAAAATTAGAAACAAAGTTAGAGACTAAGCCTTGTTTGATTTCCATTTTTTTCGAAAAATATTTTTTCATTTCTTCTTTTCAATCACACATTAGTTAATAAAATAATATTATACGAAAACTCAAATTCTTTTCTTATTCTATAACTATACTATTCCATCAATCAACTATTTCAAAGTGCATCTAACTCAAAAAATTGGGTTCAAACATGCCCGAAGAAAAACAAGAAATAAAATAATAAAATAAAGAAATAATGAAGATTTATCTTTCGCTTGGGAAGAATCAATAAACAGTTTTATTTTATAAATAAATAAATAAAATTTGATGATAGATAAATGTACAGTACTTATGAGTCCATTGAAATATGTGATTAAAAATAAAACTTGACCGTTTATAAATTATTTAAAAATTGTAGTATGGGTGGTGAAATGGATTGAATTTGGGGTTCAACCAGTTTGGCAATTGGAATTTTTGACTTCCAGATAATTGTGTGCAAGAAAGTCTCTCCTCCGGCGGCGCCTCAAGTAAGAGTAGTGTTCTAAATAACTCGCATATGCTCGAAACTCGGGCAAAACGTTTCACTTTGCGTCTAGACACCTTTTTTCACAATGTTTAAACAGTTGAATTTATTCTTTATACTCTTTCGTCATCCTTAGACGTGTTTTATTAGTTTTTTTTTCCTTTTTTCTAAAAGTCTTTTGTTTGACTTAAAATTATTAATTTTTATTTTATTTTTAAAAAATCTTTTCATTTGACTTTAATTTCAAGTTTTAAAAAAAATTATTTGTATAAAATTTAAAAATGATTTCTAAATAATTAAATAAGATTTAAGCTATAGTGCTATTTACATTATATAATTATGATTTTAATACTCGTTATTTTGTGGCAAACTTCAAAAATATGTATGAAATTCCTACAAATCTATTAAGTATGACTTGTCTAGTTGAAAATTGAAATTATGAAAAATATTATTATTTTTGGCATTTTGAAAACTTGAAAATTGTATAATTGATTAATGGTAGAAATTATTAAGTAAATATAATATTTATAATTTTAAATGTTTGATATGTATTATTTTAATTATTAAATAATTTTTAAAATGATTAAAAATTAAAAATAATATTAAAGATAAGAAAAGACTTTTATACGCCTAAGTTCGTAAAACTTGGTGTAAAACTTGAAACTTCGCCTCCATGTCCAACCAAGTTTTACGTTTGTTAGATCACCAATTGAGAGTAATTGAATAAATAACACTATAAAAGTGATTAAAAAATTAAGAATTTAAA
Organism: Fraxinus baroniana; assembly: GCA_903798355.1. Taxonomy (NCBI): domain Eukaryota; kingdom Viridiplantae; phylum Streptophyta; class Magnoliopsida; order Lamiales; family Oleaceae; genus Fraxinus; species Fraxinus baroniana. The sequence goes on from CAIGRO010015829.1 coordinate 10,523, forward strand.
ATTCGATTCCTGATTAGGTTTCGATTCAGGTATTTCAAGAAAGAGAACAACATATTGAATTTCAGATAATATGTAAATAGACTCATTCGGTTTCATATAATTTTTGTAATCAAGTCAAAATCGAAATGTTCGATTTCAATTAAAATGTCAATCCCTAATAATTTTTATTAAACTGAGTATTGCTGGAAAAAAAATTAAAATCTTATTTTTTTAATCTACGTAGCCGTGTATTTGTGTAAATATTTTTAATTGGAGTAATGTTATGCAGTTTCACTGGAATTGCAATGTCGGTTTAGATGATACTAGATGATAGGTCAACTGATTTATTTAATTTCATATATCATTTAATATTAACGTCACTTAAATTAAAATTGTAATAATAGTGAACGTAAATAGTATTACTCTTTTAATTAATTATTTGTTATACGCATCACTTGTGGGATAATGTTTCTTGCTTTGAGAGACACGTGGCGATTGAAATTCCAAGTGAATATGCTATTGGATATCTGTGCCTCGGAAATTGGAGAAGGAGAACACGCGTGCATAATCAAATGAGGCAAGGCGCATGGCTCTATGAAAAAAGGTATATACAGTTTTTAACGTATTAATAGGGATGGCAAAAAAACCCGTCCCGTCATGCCCCGGTGCTGCCCCGCCCCGACGGGTTGATGGGGTGGGATGGGGTGAGGTGGAGTGGGGTGGGCATGCTCCACCCCAAAATGCCCCGAACCCGTCCCGTAAAGAA